>SDVV010000611.1:0-30324 GCA_016164225.1 Gammarus roeselii
TTGGTATTACCGTTTCTCCAATCATATGATAGTCAAGCTGTTAGGTATTATTGCTTTCCCAAGCTTGTGATAGACAAGCTGTTTGGTGTTTCTGCTCCTCCGAGCTTGTTATAGTCAAGCTGTTTGTTATTACTGCTTCCATGAGGTTGTGATAGAAAAGCTGTTTGGTATAACTGCTTCTACAAGTTTGTGATAGTCAAGCTGTCTGATATTATTGCTACCCTAAGTTTGCGATAGTCAAGAGGTTTGGTATTACTGATTTTCCAAGCTTGTGATGGTCAAACTGCTTGGTATTACTGCTTCTCTAAGCTTGTGATAGTCGAGCTGATTGGTATTACTGCTCCTCCAAGCTTGTGATCGTCAAGCTGGTTGGTATTACTGTTTCCCTGAGCTTGTGATAGTCAAGCTGTTTGTTATTTCTGCTTCCCTAAGCTTGTTATAGTCAAGCTGTTTGGTAATACCGCTTCCCTGAGCTTGTTACTGTCGAGCTGTTTGGTATTCCTGCTTCCCCAAGGTTGTGATGAACAAGTTGTTTGTTATCACTGTTCTCCAAGCTTTTGATAGTCAAGCGGTTAGGTATTTCTGCTCTTCTAGACTTGTGATTGTCAAGCGGTTTGGTATTACTGATTCTCCGAGCTCGCGACAGTTAAACGGCTTGTTTTTACTGCTTCCCTAAGCTTGTGATTGTCAAGCTGTTGATATTTCTGCTTCCCTAGGCTTGTGAGTCAAGCTGTTTTGTATTACTGATGACCTAAGATTGTGATAGTCAAACTGTTTTGTACTAGTGCTTCCCTAAGCTTGTGATGGTCACGCTGTTTGGTATTACTTCTTCTCCAAGCTTGTAATAGTCGAGCTCTCAGGTATTACTGCTTCCCTAAGCCTGTGATAGTCAAGCTGTTTGGTATTAATGCTTCTCCAATCTTGTAATGCTCAAACTATCATGTGTCACTAGTTCTCCAGGCTTGTGATAGTCAAGCTGGTAGGGATTATTTTCTTTCCTAAGCTTGTGATAGTCAAGCTGTTTGGTATTACTGCTTCCCAAAGGTTGTGATAGTCAAGCTGTTTGGTATTCTTGCTTCCCTAGCCTTGTGATAGCCAAGCTGTCTGATATTACTGCTTCCCTATGCTCGTGATAGTCAAGCTGTTTAGTATTTTGCTTCTCCAAGCTTTTAATTTTCAAGCTGTTTGATATTCATGTTTCCCTGAGATTGTGATAGTCAAGCTGTCTCATATTACTGCTTCCCTAAGCTTTTGATAGTCAAGCTCTTTGGTATTACTGCTCATCTAAGATGGTGATAGTCAACTTGTTTGTTTTTACTGCTTCTCCAGGCTTGTTATAGTCAAGCTTTTAGGTATTATTGCTTCCTTAAGCTTGTGAGAGTCAGGCTGTTTGGTATTACTTCTTCTCCAAGCTTGTGATAGTCGAGCTTTTCGGTATTAATGTTTCTCCAAGCATGTGATGGTCAAGCTGTTTGATATTACTGCTTCCCTAAGCTTGTGATGGTCAAGCTGTTTGGTATTACTGCTTCTCCACGCTTGTGATAATCAAGCTGTTAGGTATTACTGCTCTCCTAAGCTTGTGATTGTTAAGCGGTTTGGTTTTACTGCTTTTACAGGCTTGTGATAGTCAAGCTGTTGAGTATTACTTCTTCCTAAGCTTGTGACAACAAACTGTTCATATTAAATGCTTCCCTAAACTTGTGATAGTCAAACTGAATGATTTTACTGTTTCCCCAGGCTTGTGATAGTCAAGCTGTTTAGTATTACTGCTTCCCTAAGCTTGTGATAGTCAAGCTATTTAGTCTTACTGTTCTCAAAGCTTGTTACAGTCAAGCTGTTATGAATTACTGCTTCCATAAGCTTGTGATAGTAGAGCTGTTTGGTATCACTGCTTCTCCATGCTTGTGATAGTCAATCTGTTTGGTATTATTGCTTCTCCATGCTTGTTATAGTCAAGCTGTTAGGTGTTACTGTTTCTCCAATCTTGTGATAGTCAAGCTGTTAGGTATTATTGCTTCCCCAAGCTTGTGATAGTCAAGCGGTTTGGTATTTCTGCTCCTTCAAGCTTGTTATAGTCAAGATGCTTGTTATTACTGCTTCCATCAGGATGTGATAGTCAAGCTGTTTGGTATAACTGCTTCTAAAAGTTTGTGATAATCAAGCTGTCTGATATTATTGCTACCCTAAGTTTGCGATAGTCAAGCTGTTCGGTAGTACTGCTTACCAAGCTTGTGATGGTCAAACTGATTGGTATTACTGCTCCTCTAAGCTTGTGATAGTCAAGCTGTTTGATATTACTGCTTCTCCAAGCTTGTGATCGTCAAGCTGTTTGGTATTACTGCTTCTCCAAGCTTGTGATATTCAAGGTGTTTGATATTACAGCTTCCCAATGCTTGTAATAGTCAAGTTGTTCAATATTACTGCTTCCCTAGGCTTGTTATAGTCAAGCTGTTTAAAATGACTGCTTTCCTAAGCTTGTGATAGTCAAGTTGATTGGGATTATGGCTTATCCAAGCTTGTGATAGTCAAGCAAGTGGTATTACTGCTTCCCTAAGCTGGTGATAGTCAAGCTGTTTGGTATTTCTGCTTCCCTAGCCTTGTGATAGTGAAGCTGTTTTGTATTACTAGTTCCCTGTACTCGTGATAGTCAAGCTGTTTGGAAATACTGCTTCCCCTAACTTGTTATTGTCAAGCAGTTTGATACCACTGTTTCCCATAGCTTGTGATATTCAAGCTGTTTGGTATTACTGTTTCTCCAAGCTTGTGATAGTCGAGTTAATAGGTATTTCTGCTTCTCTAAGCGTGAGATTCTCAGGATGTTTGGTATTACTGCTTCCCTAATCCGCTGATAGTCATGTTGTTTGGAATTACTACTTTTCCAAGCATATGATTGTCAAGCTGTTAGGTATTTATGCTTCCCAAAGCTTGTGATAGTCAAGCTGGTTGGTATCACTGATTCTAGGAGCTGGTGGTAGTCCAGCTGTTTGGTATTACTGCTTCTCCAAGCTTGTGTTAGTCAAGCTGTTAGGTATTACTGCACCCCTAAGCTTGAAATAGTCAAGCTGTTTGGTTCCACTGCTTCCCTAAGCTTGCGATAGTCAAGCTGTTCGGTATTTCTGCTTCCCTAGTCTTGTGATAGTAAAGCTGTTTTAAATTACTGCTTCCCTATACTCGTGATAGTCAAGCTGTTTGATATTACTGTTTCTCCAAGCTTGTGATAGTCAAAGTGTAAGGTATCACTGCTTCCCGAAGTTTGTGATACTCAAGCTGTTTGATATTACTGCTTCTTCATGCTTGTGATAGTCAAGCTGCTCGGTATTACTGCTTCTTCAAGCTAGTGATAGTCAAGCTGTTTATTATTACTGCTTCCCTAAGCTTGTGATTGTCAAGCCATTGGTATTACTGCTTCTCCTAATTTGTGATAGTCAAGCTGTTAGATATTGCTGCTTGCCTAAGCTTGTGATAGTCAAGCTGTTTGGCATTACTGCTTCCCATAGCTTGTGAGAGTCAAGCTTTAGGGTATAACTGCATCCCTAATCATATGCTGGTCAAATTGTATGATATTACTGCTTCCCCATTCTTGTGATAATCAAGTTGTTTGGTATTACTGCTTACATAAGCTTGTGATAGTCAAGTTGTTTGATTCTACTGCTTCGCTAAGCTTTTGATAGTCAAGCTGTTAGGTATTACTAATTTTCCAAGCTTATGATAGTCAAGCTGTTAAGTATTACTGCCTCCCAAAGCTTTTGATAGTCAAGCTGTAGAATATTACTGCTTCCCTAGGCTAGTGACAGCCGAACAATTTGGTATTACTGCTTTCTTAGGCCCGTGACAGTCAAGCTGTTCAATATTTCTGCTTGCCTAGGCTCGTGATAGTCAAGCTGTTTAGTGTTACTGGTCCTCCAAGCTTTAGATAGACGAGATGATAGGTATTACTGATTCCCTGGGCTTGTGATAGTCAATCTGTTTGATATTACTGCTTCCCTAGGCTTGTGATTGTCAAGCTGTTTTGTACTACTGTTTCCTTAGGCTTGTGATAGTCAAGCTGATTGGTATTACTGCTTCCCTGGGCTTGTGATAGTCCAGCTGTTAGGTATTACTGCTTTCCTATGCTTGTGATAGTCATTCTGTTCGGTATTCCGGTTTCTCCAAGCTTGTCAAAGTCCAGCTGTTAAGTATTACTGCTTCCCTAAGCTTGTGATCGTCAAGCGGTTTGGTATTACTGCTTCTCCGAGCTTGTGATAGTCAAGCTGTCAGGTATTACCACTCCCTTAAGCTTTTGACAGTTGAACAGTTTGGTATTAATGCTTTCCTAGTCTCGTGATAGTCAAACTGTTCAATATTTCTGCTTCCCCAGGCTGATGATAGTCAACCTGTTAGGTATTACTGCTCCCTGAGGTTGTGATTGTCATATGGTTTGGTGTTACTGCTTCTCCGAGTTTGTGATAGGCAGGCTGTTAAGTATCACTGCTTCCTTAAGCTCGTGACAGTCAAACAATTTGGTATTACTGCTTCTTTAGGCTCGTGATAGTAAAGCAGTTTGATATATCTGCTTTCCTAGGCTTGTGATCGTCAAGTTGTTTGGTAATTCTGCTTACTTAAATTTATGATAGTCAAGCTGTTCGGTACTAGTGCTTCCCTAAGCTTGTGATAGTCAAGCTGCTTGGTATTAATGCTTCTCCAACATTGTAATAGTCCAGCTGTCAGGTATTACTGCTTGCCCAAGCTTGTGATAGTCAAACTGATTGGTATTATTGCTTTTCCGAGCTTGTGATAGTCAAGCTGTTCTGTATTACTGCTTCCTTATGCTTGTGATAGTCTGGCTGTTGGATATTACTGTTTCCCTGGGCTTGTGATAGTCCTGCTGTTAGGTATTACTGCTTTTCTCTGCTTATAAAAGTCATTCTGTTTGGTATTCTGTTTTTTTCAAACTTGTTATTGTCAAGCAATATGGTATTACTGTTTTTCTAAGCTTATGATAGATAAGCTGTTGATATTACTGCTCCCCAAGGCTTATGATAGTCAAGCTGTTGGGTATTTCGGCTTCCCTGAGCTTGAGATAGTCAAGCTGTTTGGAATTACTGCTTCCCTAAGCTTGTGATAGTCATGCTGTTCGGTTATTCTGCTTCCCTAAGCTTGAGATAGTCAAGCTGTTTGATATAACTACTCCTCAAGGTTTGTGATAGTCCAGCTATTTTTAATACTGCTTTCCTGAGCTTGTGATAGTCAAGCTGTTTCGTATTACTGTTTCTCCAACATTGTGATAGTCAAGCTTTTGAGTATTACTGCTTCCATAATCTTGTGACAGTCAAACTGTTTGGTATTAGTGCATCAAAAACCTCGCGATAGTCAAGCTGTTTGATATAACTGCTTCCCTAGGATTGTGATAGTCAAGCTGTTTTATTTTACTGCTTTTCTAAGCTTGTGATAGTCAAGCTGTTAGGTTTTACTGCTTCCCTAAGTTTGTGATTGTCAAGCAGTTTGGCATTACTGCTTCTCCAAGCTTGAGATAGTCAAGCTGTAAGGTGTTACTGCTTCCCTAAGCTAGAGACAGTAGTACTGTTTGTTATTACGGCTTCCGTATGCTCGTGATAGTCAAGTTGATTGGTATTACTGCTTTCCTAAGCGCATGCGATAGTCAAGCTGTTTGGTATTAGAAATTCCCTAAGCTTGTGATAGTCAAACTGTTTGGTATTACTGCTTTCCTAAGCTTGTGATGGTCAAGCTATTTGGTATAACTGCTTCCCTAAGCTTGTGATTGTCAAGCTGTTAGGTATTACTGCTTCCCTAAGCTTGTGACAGTCAAACTGTTTGGTACTATTGCTTCTCTAGGCTCGTGATAGTCAGGTTGTTTGATATAACTGCTTTCCTAGGCTTGTGATTGTCAAGCTGTTCGATATTACTGCTTCCCTAGGCATGTTATAGTCAAGCTGTTTGGTATTACTGCATCTCTAAGCATGTGATAGTCAAACTGTTAGGTATTATTGCTTCCCTAAGCTTGTGATAGTCAAGCTGTTATGTATTACTGCTTCTCCAAGCTTGTGATTGTTAAGCTGTTTGATATTACTGCTTCCCTAGGCTTCTGATAGTAAAGTTGTTTTGTATTACTGCTTCTCCCAGCTTGTGATAGTCAAACTGTTAGGTATAACTGCTTCCCTAGACTTGTAATCGTCAAGCTTTTTGGTATTACTGCCTCTCCATGCTTGTGATAGTCAAGCTATTCAATATTTCTGCTTCTCCAAGCTTGTGATAGTCAAGCTGTTATGTATTACTGCTTCCCTAAGCGTGTGATAGTCAAGCTGTTTGATATTACTGCTTCCCTAAGCTCGTGATAATCAAATGTTTGATATTTTTGCTTCCCCATGCTCATGATAGTCACGCTTATTGTTATTACATCTTTAATATGCTTGTTATAACCAAGCTGTTTGGTATTACTGCTTCTCCAAGCCTAAAATTGACCAGCTGTTAGCGCAATTACTGCATCCCTAAGCTTGCGATGGTCAAGCGGTTTGTATTACTGATTTTCTAAGCTTACGACAGTCAAACTGTTTGATATTATTGTTTCCATAGGTTTATGATAGGCAAGCTGTTTGGTATTACTGCTTCCCTAAGCTTGTGATAGTCAATCTGTTTGATATTACTGCTTATCACAACTTGTGAAACGCAAGCTGTTGGGTACTACTGCTTCCCAAAGCTTGTGATTGTCATGCGATTTGGCATTACTGCTTCTCTAAGTTTGTGACAGTCAATATGTTTGTTATTACTGCTTCCCTAAGCTCGTGATAGTCAAGCTGTTTGACATTACTTCCTTCCTGGGCTTGTGATAGTCAAGCTGTTTGGTATTTCTGCTTCCCTAAGCATGAGGTAGTCAAGCTGTTTGGGTTTACTTCTTCTCCAAGCTTCTGATAGTAAAGCTGTTAGGTATTACTGCTTCCCTAAGCTTGTGATTGTCAAGCGGTTTGGTATTACTGCTTCGCTATGCTTGTGACATTCAAACTTTTGGTATTACTATTTTCCTAAGCTTGTGATATTCAAGCTGTTTTATATTACTGCTTCCCTAAGCTCGTGATGGTCAAGCTGTTTGATATTACTGCTCCCCTAGGCCTATGATGTTCACTCTGTTTGGTTTTACATCATCCCTAAGCTTGTGATTGTCAATCGGTTTGGTATTACTGCTTCCCTAAGCTTTCGACAGTCAACCATTTTGGTATTACTGCTTCACTAGGCTTGTGATAGTCAAGTTGTTTGGTATTACTGCTTCCTTAAGCTTGTGATAGTCAAGCTGTTTGGTATTACTGCTTCCCTAAGATTGTAATCGTCAACCTGTTTGGTATTACTTCCTATCCAAGCTTGTGATAGTCAAGCTGTTAGGTATTACTGCTTCCCTAAGCTTGTGATTGTCAAGCTGTTAGGTATTACTGCTTCCCTAAGCTTGTGATTGTCAAGCGGTTTGGGATTACTGCTTCGCTATGCTTATGACATTCAAACTGTTGGTATTACATCTTCCCTAAGCTTGTGATAGTCAAGCTGTTTGGTATTACTGCTTTTCTAAGCTTGTGATTGACCAGCTGTTGGGAATTACTGCTTCCCTAAGCTTGTGATTGTCAATCGGTTCGGTATTACTGCTCCCCTAAGCTTTTGACAGTCAACTCCTTTGGTATTACTGCTTCGCTAGGCTTATGATAGTCAAGTTGTTTATTATTACTGCTTTCTTAAGCTTTTGATAGCCAAGCTGTTTGGTATTATTACTTCTCCAAGCTTGTGATAGTCATGCTGTTAGGTATTCCTGCACCCTAAGCTTGTAATCGTCAAGCTGTTTGGTATTACTGCTTCTTCAAGCTTGTGATAGTCAAACTGTTAGAAATAACTACTTCCCTAGACTTGTAATCGTGAAGCTGTTTTTTATTACTCTTTCTCCAAGCTTGTGATAGTCGAGCTGTTTGGCGTGACTGCTACTCCAAACATGTGATAGTCGAGCTGTTTGGTGTTACTGCTTTCCGATGCTCGTGATAGTTAAGCTATTTGCTCTTACTTCTTCTCCAAGGCGGTGATCGTCAAGATGTTTGATATTACTTGTTCCCTAAGGTTGTGATTGTCAAGCTGTTTGGTATTACTGCTACTCCAAGCTTGTGATAGTCAAACTGTTAGGTATACCTGCTTCCCTAGACTTGTAATCGTCAAGCTGTTTGGTGTTACTGCTACTCCAAAATTGTGATATTCAACGTATTCGGTATTTCTGCTTCTCCAAGCTTGTGATTGTCAAGTTGTTAAGTATTAATGCGCCCCTGAGCTTGTAATCGTCAAGCTGTTTGGTATTACTGCTTCTCCAAGCTTGTGATAGTCAGGCTGTTAGGTATTACTGTTTCCCTAAGCTTGTAATCTTCAAGCTGTTTGGTATTACTGCTTGTCCAAACTTGTGATAGTCAAGCTGTTAGGTATTACCTCTTGCCTAAGGTTGTGATTGTCAAGCATTATGAAATCACTGCTTCTCCAAGCTTGTGATAGTCAAGCTGTTAGGTATTACTGCTTCCGTAAGCTTGTGACACTTAAAATGTCTGGTGTTACTGCTTCCATAAGCTCGTGATAAGCAAGTTGTTTGAAATTACTGCTTCCCTATGCTTGTGATAGCCAAGTTGTTTGGTATTACAGCTGCCTAAAGCTTGTGATAGTCAAGCTGTTAGGCATTACTGCTTCCTTAAGGGTGTGATAGTCAAGCTATTTGGTATCACTGCTTCTCCAAGCTTAAGATTGACCAGCTGTTAGCGCAATTGCTGCTTCCCTGAGCTTGTGACTGTCAAGCGGTTTGTATTACTGCTTTTCTAAGTTTATGACCGTCAAGCTGTTTGATATTATTGCTTCTATAGTCTTATCATGCTCACGCTGTTTGGTATTACATCTTCCCTGAGCTTGTGATAGTCAATCTGTTTGGTATTAATGCTTTTCTAAGCTTGTGATTGACCTGCTGTTAGAGATTACTGCTTCCCTAAGCTTGTGATTGTCAATCGGTTTGGTATTACTGCTCCCTTAAGCTTTTGACAGTCAACCCCTTTGGTATTACTGCTTCCCCAGGCTTGTGATAGTCAAGTTGTTTGGTATTACTGCTTCCTCAAGCTCGTGATAGTAAAGCTGTTTGGTATTACTGCTTCTCCAAGCTTGTGATAGTCAAGTTGTTAAGTATTACTGCTTCCCTAAGCTTGTAATCGTCAAGCTGTTTGGTATTACTGCTTCTTCAAGCTTGTGATAGTCAAGCTGTTAGGTATTACTGCTTCCCTAAGCTTGTAACCTTCAAGCTGTTTGGTATCACTGCTTGTCCAAGCTTGTGATCGTCAAGCTGTTAGGTATTACTGCTTGCCTAAGGTTGTGATTGTCAAGCATTTTGAAATCACTGCTTCTCCAAGCTTGTGATAGTCAAGCTGTTAGGTATTACTTCTTCCCTAAGTTTGTGTCCTTTAACTGTTTGGTGTTACTGCTTCCATAAGCTCGTGATAATCAAGTGATTTGAAATTACTGCTTCCCTATGCTTGTGATACCCAAGTTGTTTGGTATCACAGCTGCCTTAAGATTGTGATAGTCAAGCTGTTTGGTATTACTGCTTCTCCAAGCTTATGATAGTCAAACAATTAGGTATTTGTGCTTCCCCAAGCTTATGATTGTCAAGCGGTTTGGCATTACTGCTTCCCTAGGCTTGTGATAGTCAAGCTATTTGGTATTTCTGCTTCCCTAAACTTGTGATTGTCAAGCGGTTTGCTATTGCTGCTTCGTTATGCTTGTGACAGTCAAACAGTTGGTATTACTGCTTTCCTAAGCTCTTGATAGTCAAGGGGTTTGGTATTACTGCTTTCATGAGCTCGTGATGGTCAAGCTGTTTGATATTATTGCTTCCCTAGGCTTATGATGCTCACGCTGTTTGGTACTACACCTTCCCTAAGCTTGTGATAGTCAAGTTGTTTGGTATAACCACTGCCCTAAGCTTGTGATAGTCAAGCTGTTTGGTATCACTGCTTCTCCAGGCTAGTGATAGTCAAGCTGTTAGGTGTAACTGCTGACCTAAGCGAGCTGTTTGATAATGCTGCTTTTTCTTGGCTTTGATAATCAAGCTGTTTGGGATTACTGCTTCTTCATGCTCGTGATAGTCAAGCTGTTAGCTATTACTGCTTCTTTAAGCTTATGACAGTCAAACTGTTTGTTATTACTGCTTCCATAAGCTTGTGATAGTCAAGCTGTTTGATATACAGTAACTGCTTCCCTAGGCTGGTGATAGTCAAGCTGTTTAGTGTTACTGCTGACCTAAGCTTGTGATAGTCAAGCTGTTTGGTATTAATGCTTCTCCAAGCTTGTGATTGTTAAGCTGTTTGATATTAAAGCTTCCCTAGGCTTCTTATAGTCAAGTTGTTTGGTATTACTGCTGCCCTAAGCTTATGATAGTCATACTGTCTGACATTACTGCTTTCCTAAGCTTTTGATAGTCAAGCTGTTTGGTATTACTGCTTCTCCAAGCTTGTGATAGGCAAGCTTTTGGGTATTACTGCTCCCCTAAGCTTGTGATTATCATGCGGTTTGATAGTACTGCTTTTCCAAGCTTGTGATAGTCAAGCTGTTGAGTATTATTGCTTTCCTAAGCTTTTGATAGTCAAGATGTTCGGTATTGCTGCTTCTCCAAGCTTGTGATAGTCAAGCTGTTAGGTATTTCTGCTTCCCTTAGCTTGTGATTGTCAAGCAGTTTGTATTAATGCTTCTCCAAGCTTGTGATATTCAAGCTCATCTGTATTACTTCTTCCCTATGCTCGTGTGAGTTAAGCTTTTTGGTATAACTGCTTCCCTATGCTTGTGATAGTTAAGTTGCTCGGTATGACTGCTTTCGTAACCTTGTGACACTCAAACTGCTTAGTTTTAATGCTGCCGGAAACTCGTTTCAGTCAAGTTGTTTGGTATTACTGCTTTCCAAGCTTGTGATAGTCAACCTGTTGGGTATTACTGCTTCCCTAAGGTTGCGATTGACTAGCATTTTGGAATCACTGCTTCTCCAAGTTTGTGATAGTCATGCTGTTAGGTAGTACTGCTTCCCTAAGCTTAAGACAGTTAAACTGTTTGGTGTTACTGCTTTCGTAAGCTCGTGATAATCAAGTTGTTTGAAATAACTGCTTTCCTAGGCTTGTGATAGTCAAGTTGTTCGGTATTACAGATGCCCTAAGCTTGTGATAGTCAAGCTGTTTGGTATCACTGCTTCTTCAGGCTTGTGATAGTCAAGCAGTTAGGTGCTTCCCTATACATAAGATGGTCAAGCTGTTTGGTATTACTGCTTCCCTAAGCTTGTGATAATTACGCTAATTGGTATTACTGCTTCTTCAAGCTTGTGATAGTCAAGCTGTTTGATAAATCAGCATTCCAATGCTTGTGATAGTCAAGCTGTTTGATATTACTGCTTCCCTAGGCCTGTTCTATCCAAGCGGTTTGGTATTACTGCATCCTTAAGCTCGTGATTGTCAAGCTGTTTGATATTACTGCTTCACTAGGCTTATGATAGTCACGCTGTTTTGTATTACTGCTTTTCCAAGCTTGTGATTGACCAGCTGTTAGGAATTAATTCTTCCCTAAGCTTGTGATTGTCGATAGGTTTAGTATTATTGCTCCCCTAAGCTTGTGACAGTCAAACTATTTGGTATTACTGCTTCCCTAGGCTTGTGATAGTCAAGCGGTTTGGTATTACTGCTTCCCTAGGCTTGTGATAGTGAAGTTACTTGGTATTACTGAATATTTAAGCTCGTGATAGTCAAAGCTCGTGATAGTCAAACTGTTCAGGATTACTGTTTCTCCAAGCTTGTGATAGTCAAGCTGTTTGGTATTACTGCTTCCCTGAGCTTGTGTTAGTCAGGCTGTTTGGTGTTACTGCTTCCCTAAGCTTGTGATAGTAAGGCTGTTTGGTATTACTGCTTCCCTAAGCAAGTGACAGTTGAACTGTTTGGTATTACAGCTTCTGGAAACTCGATTTACTCAAGTCGTTTGATAATACTGCTTCCCTAGGCTTGTGACAGACAAGCTGTGTGGCCAGTGCTTCTTCCCTAAGTTTGTTATAGCCAAGCTGTTTAGTATTAATGTTTTTCCAAGATTGTGATATCCAAGCTGTTAATTATTACTGCTTCCCTAAGCTTCTGATAGGCAAGCTGTTTGGTATTACTGCTTCCCTATACTTGTGATAGGTATGTTGTTTGGTATTATTGCTTCTCAAGCTTGCGATAGTCAACTCGTTTGTTATTACTGCTTCTCCAAGCTGGTGATAGTCAAGCTGTTAGGCTTCACTGCTTTCCTAGGCTTATATTAGTCAAGCTGTTTAGTATTACTGCTTCTCTAAGCTCATGATAGTCAAGCTTTATAGTATTTTTGCTTCTCCAAGTATATGATAGTCAAACTGTTTAATATTATTGCTACCCTAAGGTTGTAATAGTCAAGCTGTTGGTGTTACTGCTTCTCCAAGCTTGTGATAGTCAAGCTGGTAGGTATAACTGCTTCCCTAAGCTTGTGTTACTCAAGCTGTTTGATATTACTGCTTCCGGAAACTCGCTTTCGTCCCGTTGTTCGATAATACGGCTTCCCTAAGCTAGTAATAGTCAAGCTGTTTGGTATTAATGCTTCTCCAAGCATGTGATAGTCAAGCTGTTTGGTATTACTGCTTCTCCAAAATTGTGATAGTCTAACTGTTAGGTAATACGGCATTTCTAGACTTGTAGTCGTCAAGTGGTTTGGTATCACTGCTTCTTCAAGCTTGTGATAGTCAACTATTTGACATTTCTGCTTCTCCAAGCTTGTGATAGTCAAGCTGTTATGTATCACTGCTTCCCTAAGTTTGTGATAGTCATGCTGTTTGGTATTACTGCTTCCCCAAGCTCGTGATTACTATGACGTTTGGTATTACTGCTTCTTCAGGATTGTGATAGTCAAGCTGTTTGATATCACTGCTCCCCCAGGGTTATGATAGCAAAGTTGTTGGGTATTACTGCTTCCCTAAGCTTGTGATAGTCAAGCTGTTCGGTATTACCGCTTCCCTGAACTTGTGTTAGTCAAGCTGTTTGGGGTTACTGCTTCAGAAAACTCGATTTACTCAAGTTGTTCGAAATTCCTGCTTCCCTAGGCTTGTGACAGTCAAGCTGTTTGGCATTGTAGCTTCCTTAAGTTTTTGATAGTCAAGCTATTTGGTATAAGTGCTCCGACAAGCTTGTGATAGTCAAGCTGTGAGGTATTTCTGCTTCCCTAAGTTTGTGATAGTCATGCTGTTTGGTATTACTGCTTCCCCAAGCTCGTGATTACTATGACGTTTGTTATTCCTGCTTCTTCAAGCTTGTGATAGTCAAGTTGTTTGGTTTAATTGCTTCCCCAATCTCTTGATAGTTAAGCTGTTATGTATTGCTGCTTCCCTATGATTGTGAGAGTCAAGCTGTTTGGTATTACTACTTCTCTAAGCTTGTGATAGTCATGCTGTTTGGTATTACTGCTACTCCAAGCTTTGATAGTCTACCTGTTTGGCAATACTACTTCCCTAAGCTCGTGATAGTCAAACTGCTGGGTGTTACTGCTTCTCCTAGGTTGTGATAGTCAAGCTCTCTGATAATACTGGTTCCCTAAGCTTAGGATAGTCAAGCTGTCTGGTATCACTGCTTCCCTAAGCATATGATTACTAAGCCGTTTGGTATTACTACTTCTTCAAGCTAGTGATAGTTAAGCTGTTTGATTTCACTGCTCCCCAAGGCTTGTGATAGTCAAGCTGTTTGATATTACTGCTTCCCTAGGCTTGTGATAGTCAAGCTGTTTGGTAATATTGCATCCCTAAGGTTGTAATAGTCAAACTGTGTGGTATAACTGCTCTTCCAAGCTTGTGATAGTCAAACTGTTAGGTATTACTGCTTCACTAAGCTTGTGATAGTCGAGGTGTTTGGTAATACTGCTTCCCTAAGCTCATGATAAACAAACTGTATGGTATTACTGCTCCTCCAAGCTTGTGATAGTCAAGCTGTTTGATAGCGCAACTTCCCTAAGCGTGTGATAGTCAAGCTATTTGGTATTACTGCTTCCCTAAGCTTGTGATAGTCAAGCTGTTTGGTATTACTGCTTCCCTAGGCTTGTGATAGTCAAGCTGTTTGGTATTATTGCTTCCTTAAGCTCGCGATAGTCAAGCTGTTTGTGATTTCTACTCCTCCAAGCTTGTGACAGTCGAGCTATTAGGTATTACTGCTTATCAAAGCTTGTGATTGTCAAGCAGTTTGTAATTACTGCTTCTCCAAGGTTGTGATAGTCAAGCTGTTAGGTATAACTGCTACTCCAAGCTTGTGATAGTCAAGCTGTTTGGTGTTACTGCTCCCCTAAGCTTTGATAGTCAAGCTGTTTGGTGTTACTGCTTATCCTAGGCTTGTGATAGTCAAGCTGTCGGGTATAACAGCTTCCCTAAATATGTGATAGTCTAGCTGTTTGGAATTACTGCTTCTCCAAGCGTCTGATAGTCAAGCTGTATGATATAACTGCTTCCCTAAGCTTGTGTTGGTCAAGCTGTTTTTTATTTCTGCTTGCCTAAGCTTGTGATAGTTGAGCTGTATTGCATAACTTTTTCTCCAAGCTTGTGATTGTCGAGCAGTTAGGACACTGCTTCCCTAAGCTTGTGAGAGTCAAGCTGTTTGGTATTACTCCTTCTCCAACCTTGCGATAGTCAAGCTGTTGGGTATTAATGCTACTTCAAGCACGGGATAGTCAAGCTGTTTGGTGTTACTGCTTCCCTAAGCTCGTGATAGTCAAGCTGTTTGGTGTTACTGCTTCTCCTAGGTTGTGATAGTCAAGCTGTTTGACATTACTGGTTCCCTAAGCTTTTGATAGTCAAGCTGTTTGGTATCACTGCTTCTCCAAGCTTGTGATAATCAAACTGTTAGGTATTACTGCTTCCCTAGATTTCTAGAGAAGCAGTATTTCTGCTTCTCCAAGCTTGTGATAGTCATGCTGTTACGAATTTCTTTTCCCCCGAGCTTAGGATAGTCAAGCTGTTTGGTATCACTGCTTGCTTAAGCTTGTGATTACTAAGTCGTTTGGTATTACTATTTCCTCAAGCTTGTGATGGCCAAGCTGTTTGATTTCACTGCTCCCCTAGGCTTGTGATAGTCAAGCTGTTTGATATTAGTGCATCCCTAGGCTTGTGATAGTCAAAGTGTTTGGTTATACCGCTTCCCTAAGCTTGTGACAGTTGAGCTGTTCGTTTACACTGCTTTTTCAGGCTTGTGATAGTCAAGCAGTTAGATGTAACTGCTTCCCTAAGCTTGTGTTGGTCAAGCTTTTTGGTATTACTGTTTCCCTAAGCTAGTGATAGTTAAGCAGTTTGAAATTACTGCTTCTCCAAGCTTGTGATTGTCAGGCTGTTGGGTTCTACTGCTTCCCTAAGCTTGTGACTGTCAAACTGTTTGGTATTACTGCTTCCATAAGCTCGTGATAGTCAAGTTGTTTGATTCTACTGCTTTCCAAGGCTTGTGATAGTCAAGCTGTCAGGTATTACTGCTCCCCTTGACTTGTGATAGTCAAGCTGTTTTTTTATTACTGCTTCCCTAAGCTTGTGACAGTCGAGCTGTTTGATATATCAGCTTTCCTGTGCTTGTGATAGTCAAGCGGTTTGACATTACTGCTTCCCTAGGCTTGGTATAGTCAAGCTGCTTGGTATTACTGCTTCCCTAAGCATGTCATAGTCGAGCTGTTTTGTATTCCTGCTTCTCCATGTTTATGATAGTCCAGCTGTTAAGTATTAGGGCTTCCTTAAGCTTGTGACAGTCAATTTGTTTTGCATTTCTGCTTCCCTAAGCATGTGATAGTCAAGCTGTTTGATATTACTGCTTCCCTAGGCTTATGATAATCAAGCCGTTAGGTATTACTGCTTCCCTGAGCTTGTGATAGGTATGCTTTTTGATAATATTGCTTCCCTAAGCTTGTAATAGTCGATCTGTTCTGTATTACTGCTCCTCCAAGCTTGTGATAATTAAACTGTTAGGTATTACTGTTTCCCTAAGCTTGTGATAGTCAAGCTGTTTGATATTAATGCTTCCCTGAGCTTCTGATAGTTAGGCTGTTTGATATTACTGCTTTCCTAAGCTTGCAACAGTTAAACTGTTCGGTATTACCGCTTCCGGAAACTCGACTTACTCAAGTTGTTTGATATTACTGCTTCCCTAGGCTTTGATTGCCAAGATGTTTGGTACTAAAGCTTCCCTGAATTTTTGATAGTCGTGCTGTTTGGGATTACTTCTTCTACCAGCTTCTGATAGTCAAGCTGCTAGATATAACTGCTACCCTAAGCTGGTGTTAGTCAAGCTGTTTGGTATTACTGCTTCCCTAGGCTTGTGATAAAAAAGCTGTTTGGTATAACTTTTTCTCCAAGCTTGTGATTGTCGAGCTGTTAGGCATTACTGCTTCCCTAAGCTTGTGAGAGTCCAGCTGTTTGGTATTACTCCTCCTCTAACCTTGCGATAGTCAAGCTGTTTGGTAATACTGCTACTCCAAGCTTGTGATAGTTAAGCTGTTTAGTATTACTGCTTCCCTAAGCTCGTGATAATCAAGCTGTATGATGTAACTGCTTCTTCTAGGTTGCGATAGTCAAGCCGTTTGATATTACTGCTTCCCTAAGCTAGTGATAGTCAAGTTGTTTGGTTTCACTGCTTCTCCAATCTCTTGATAGTCAAGCTGTTAAGTATTACTGCTTCCCTAAGATTGTGAGAGTCAAGCTGTTTGGTATTACTCCTTCTCCAAGCTTGTGATAGTCATACTGTTTGGTATTACTGCTACTCCAAGCTTTGATAGTCGAGCTGTTTGGTAATACTGCTTCCCTAAGCTCGTGATAGTCAAGCTGTTAGGAGTTACTGCTTCTCCTAGGTTGTGATAGTCAAGCTCTCTGAGATTACTGGTTCCCTAAGCTTAGGATAGTCAAGCTGTCTGGTATCACTGCTTCGCTAAGCTTATGATTACTAAGCTGTTTGGTATTACTACTTCTTCAAGTTAGTGATAGCCAAGCTGTTTGATTCCATTGCTCCCCAAGGCTTGTGATAGTCAAGCTGTTTGATATTACTGCATCCATAGGCTTGTGATAGTCAAGCTGTTTGGTAATATTGCATCCCTAAGGTTGTAATAGTCAAGCTGTGTGGTATAACTGCTCTTCCAAGCTTGTGATAGTCAAACTGTTAGGTATTGCTGGATCCCTAAGATTGTGATAGTCAAGCTGTTTGTTATTACAGCTTCTCCGAGCTTGTGACAGTAAAGCTGTTTGATATTACTGCTTCCCTAGGCTTCCGAAATTCAAGCTGTTTGGTATTACTGCTTCCCTAAGCTTGCGATAGTCAAGCTGTTTGGTTTTACTGCTTTGCCAAGCTTGTGATAATCAAGCTGTTTCATTTTACCTGCTTCCCTAGGCTTGTGATAGTCAAGTTTTATGATATTACTTCTTCCCTAGGATTGTGATAGTCAAGCTGTTGGTAACACTGCTTCCCTAAGCTTGTTATAGTCTAGCTGTTTGATATTCCTGCTTTTCGAAGCTTGTGATGGTCAAGCCTTTAGGTACTACTGCTTTCCTGAGTGTGTGATTGTCAAACGGTTTGGTATTACTGCTTCTCAAAGTTTGTGATAGTCGTGCTGTTAGGTTTTATTTCTTCCCTAAGATTTCGACTGTCAAACTGTTTGGTGTTACATCTTCCTTAAGCTCGTGATAGTCAAGTTGTTTGATATTACTGCTTTCCTAGGCTTGTGATGGTCAAGCTGTTTTGTATTACTGCTCCCCTAAACTTGTGATAGTCAAACTGTTGTATATTACTGCTTCCCTAAGCTTGTGATGGCCAAGCTGCTTTATGTTACTGCTTCCCTAGGCTTGTGATAGTCAAGGTGTTTAGTATTACTGTTGACCTAAGCTTGTGATAATCATGCTGTTAGGCATTACTGCTTCCTTAAACTTCTGATAGTCACACTGTTTGGTGATATTGCTTCCCTAAGCTTGAATTAGTCAAGCTGTTTGGTACAACTGCTCCTCCAAGCTTGTGATAGTCGAACTGTTAGGTATTACTGCCTCACTAAGAATGTGATAGTCGAGGTGTTTGGTAATACTGCTTCCCTAAGCTCATGATTAACAAACTGTATGGTATTACTATTCCTCCAAGCTTGTGATAGTCAAGCTGTTTGATAGCGCAACTTTTCTAAGCGTGTGATAGTCAAGCTATTTGGTATTACTGCTTCCGTAAGCTTGTGATAGTCAAGCTGTTTGGTATTACTGCTTCCCTAGGCTTGTGATAGTCGAGCTGTTTGGTATTACTGCTTCCTTAAGCTCGCGATAGTCAAGCTGTTTGTCATTTCTACTCCTCCAAGCTTATGATGGTGAAGGTATCAGGTATTACTGCTTATCAAAGCTTGTGATTGTCAAGCAGTTTGTAATTACTGCTTCTCCAAGCTTGTGATTGTCAAGCTGTTAGGTATAACTGCTACTCCAAGCTTGTGATAGTCAAGCTGTTGGGTGTTTTTTCTCCCCTAAGCTTTGAAAGTCAAGCTGTTTGGTGTTACTGCTTTTCCTCGGCTTGTGATAGTCAAGCTGTTGGGTGTAACAGCTTCCCTAAATATTTGATAGTCTAGCTGTTTGGAATTACTGCTTCTCCAAGCGTCAGATAGACAAGCTGTTAGAAATAACTGCTTCCCTAAGCTTGTGTTGGTCAAGCTGATTGGTATTACTGCTTCCATAAGCTTGTGATAGTTGAGCTGTATTCCATAACTTTTTCTCCAAGCTTGTGATTGTCGAGCAGTAAGGTATTACTGCTTCCCTAAGCTTGTGAGAGTCAAGCTGTTTGGTATTTCTCCTTCTCCAACCATGTGATAGTCAAGCTGTTTGGTATTACTGCTACTCCAAGCTTGTGATAGTCAAGCTGTTTGGTGTTACTGCTTCCCTAAGCTCGTGATAGTCAAGCTGTTTGGTGTTACTGTTTCTCCTAGGTTGTGATAGTCAAGCTGTTTGACATCACTGGTTTCCTAAGCTTATGATAGTCAAACTGTTTGGTATTACTGCTTCTCCAAGCTTGTGATATTCAAGCTATTTGGTATTTCTGCTTCTCCAAGCTTGTATTAGTCAAGCTGTTATGAATTTCTTTTACCCTGAGCTTCGGATAGTCAAGCTGCTTGGTATCACTGCTTGCCTAAGCTTGTGATTACTAAGTCGTTTGGGATAACTATTTCCTCAAGCTTGTGATAGCCAAGCTGTTTAATATCACTGCTCGATAGGCTTGTGATAGTCAAGCTGTTTGATATTAGTGCATCCCTAGGCTTGTGATAGTCAAACTGTTTGGTATTACCGCTTCCCTAAGCTTGTGTTGGTTAAGCTGTTTGGTATTACTGCTTCCCTAAGCTAGTGATGGTAAAATTGTTTGGTATTAATGCTTCTCCAAACTTGTGATAGTCAGGCTGTTAGGTTTTTCTGCTTCATTAAGCTTGTGACTGTCAATTTGTTTGGTATTTCTTCTTCCATAAGCTCGTGATAGTCAAGTTGTTTGATACTACTGCTTTCCTAGGCTTGTGATAGTCAAGCTGTTTGGTGTTACTGCTCCCCTAAACTTGTGATAGTCAAGCTGTTTTTCATTACTGCTTCCCTAAGGTTGCGATAGTCAAGCTGTTTGATATGTCAGCTTTCCTGTGCTTGTGATAGTCAAGCGGTTTGACATTACTGCTTCCCAAGGCTTGTTATAGTCAAGCTGCTTGGTATTACTGCTTCCTTAAGCATGTCATATTCGAGCTGTTCTTCATTTCTGCTTCTCCATGTTTGTGATAGTCAAGCTGTTAAGTATTAGGGCTTCCCTAAGCATGTGACAGTCAATTTGTTCTGCATTACTGCCTCCATAAGCATTTTATAGTCAAGCAGTTTAATATTACTGCTTCCCTAGGCTTGTGATAGTCAAGGTGTCCAGTATTACTGCTGACCTAAGCTTGTGATATTCAAGCTGCTAGGCATTACTGCTTCCCTAAGCTTGTGATAGGCAAGCTGTTTGATAATATTGCTTCCCTAAGCTTGTAATAGTCAAGCTGTTTTGTATTACTGCTCCTCCAAGCTTGTGATAATCAAACTGTTAGGTATTACAGTTTCCCTAAGCTTGTGATAGTCAAGCGGTTGGATATTAAAGCTTCCCTGAGCTCGTGATTGTTAGGCTGTTTGATATTACTGCTTTCCTAAGCTTGTGACAGATATACTGTTTGGTATTACCGTTTCCGGAAACTCGATTTACTCAAGTTGTTTGATATTACTGCTTCCCTTGGCTTTGATAGCCACGATGTTTGGTATTACAGCTTCCCTAAATGTGTGATAGTCGTGCTGTTTGGAATTACAGCTTCTTCCAGCTTCTGATAGTCAAGCTGTTAGATATAACTGCTTCCCTAAGCTGGTGATAGTCAAGGTGTTTGGTATTACTGCTTCCCTAGGCTTGTGATAAAAGAGCTGTTTGGTATAACTTTTTTTCCAAGCTTGTGATTGTCGAGCTAATTGGTAATACTAGTTCCCTAAGCTTGTGATAGTCCAGCTGTTTGGTATTACTGCTTCCCTAAGCTCACGATAGTCAACTGTATGGTGTGACTGCTTCTCCAAGCTTGTGATAGTCGAGCATTTTATAGCACTGCTTCCCTAAGCTTGTGATAGTCAAGCTATTTGGTATTACCGCTTCCATGAGCTTGTGATAGTCAAGCTGTTTTAGTATTTTTGCTTTTCCCTAGGCTCGTGGAAGTCAAGCTGTTTGGTATTATTTCTTCCCTAAGCTCGCGATAGTCAAGCCGTTTATGAATACTACCCCCACATTCACGGGATAGTCAAGCTGTTAGGTATTACTACTCCTCTAAGCTTGTGTTAGGTAAGCTGCTGTGTATTACTGCTTTTCCACACTTGTGATAGTCAAGCCCATACGTATTACGGCTTTCTTAAGCTTGTGATGGTCAAGTGGTTTGGTATTACTGCATCTCCAAGCTCGTGATAGTCAAGCTGTTAGGTATTACTGCTTCCTCAAGCTTGTGATTGTCAAGCTGTTGTATATTAATGCTTCTCCACGCTTGTGATAGTCAAGCTGTAAGGTATTTTTGCATCTCCAAGCTTGTTATAGTTAAATTGTTCGGTATTACTGCTTCCCTGAGCTTGTGATAGTCAAGCTGTTTGGAACTAATGCTTCTCAAAGCTTATGATAGTCACGCTGTTTGATATTTCTGATTCCCTAGGTTTGTGATATACCAGCTGTTTGATATTTCTGCTTCCCTAGGCTTGTGATAGTAGAGATGTTTGATTATTTTTACTTTCCCAAGCTTGTGATGGTCAAGCTGTTTGATATTACTTTTTGTCTAGGCCTGTGATAGTCTAGACGTTAGGTATTACTGCTTCTCAAAGCTTGTGATAGTCAAGCTGTTTGGTATTACTGCTTCTCCAAGCTTCTGATAGTCGAGATGTTTGATATTACTTTTTGTCTAGGCTTGTGATAGTCTAGACGTTAGGTATTACTGCTTCCCAAAGCTTGTGATAGTTGAGCTTTTTGGTATTACTGCTTCACCAAGATTGTGATAGTCAAGCGGTTTGGTAATACTACAACTCCCAGCATGTGATAATCAAGCTGTTAGGTATTACTGCTTCCCTAATCGTATGCCAGTCAAGCTGTTTGGTATCACTGTTTCCCTAAGCTCATGATAGTCAAGCTGTTTGATATATCAGCTTTCCTATATATGCTTGTGATAGTCAAACTGTTCGATATTACTGCTTCCCTAGGCTTGTTATAGTCAAGCTGTTTGGTATTACTGCTGCCCTAAGCATGTGATAGTCAAGCTGTTGTGTATTACTGCTTCTCCAAGCTTGTGATAGTCAAGCTGTTAGGTATTACTGCTTCCATAAGCTTGTGATTATCAAGCGGTTTCATATTTTTCCTTCTCCATTCATGTGATAGTCAAGATGTTAAGTATTAGTGCTTCCCTAAGCTTGTGACAGTCAATTTGTTTTGCATTACTGCTTCCCTAAGCTTGTGATAGTCAAGCTGTTTGATATTACTGCTTCCCTAGGCTTGCATTAGTCAAGGTGTTTAGTATTACTGTTGACCTAAGCTTGTGATAGTCAAGCTGTTAGGCATTACTGCCACTCCAAGCTTGTGATAGTCAAGCTGTTTGATGTTACTGCTTCCCTAAGCTTTGATAGTCAAGTTGCTTGGTGTTACTGCTTCTCCTAGGCTTGTGATAGTCAAGCTGTTCGGTATAACAGATTCCCTAAACATGTGATAGTCAAATTGTTTGGAATTACTGCTTCTCCAAGCGTCTGATAGTAAAGCTGTTAGAGATAACTGCTTCCCTAAGCTTGTGTTGGTCAAGCTGTTTGGTGTTACTGCTTCTCCTAGGTTGCGATAGTCAAGCCGTTTGATATTACTGCTTCCCTAGGCTTGTTATAGTGAAGCTGTTTGGTATTACTGCTGCTCTAAGCATGTGATAGTCAAGCTGTTTTGTATAACTGCTTCCCCAAACTTGTGATAGTTGAGCTGTTTGGCATAACTTTTTCTCCATGCTTGTGATTGTCGAGCAGTTAGGTATTACTACTTCCCTAAGCTTGTGAGAGTCCAGCTGTTTGGTATTACTCCTCCTCCAACCTTGTGATAGTCGAGCTGTTTGGTATTACTGCTACCCCAAGCTTGTGATAGTCAAGCTGTTTGGTGTTACTGCTTCCCTAAGCTCGTGATAGTCAAGCTGTTTGGTGTTACTGCTTCTCCTAGGTTGCGATAGTCAAGCCGTTTGATATTACTGCTTCCCTAGGCTTGTTACAGTGAAGCTGTTTGGTATTACTGCTGCCCTAAGCATGTGATAGTCAAGTTGTTTTGTATAACTGCTTACCCAAGCTTGTGATAGCTGAGCTGTTGGCGTAACTTTTTCTCCAAGCTTGTGATTGTCGAGCAGTTAGATATTACTGATTCTCTAAGCTTGTGAGAGTCCAGCTGTTTGGTATTACTCCTCCTCCAACCTTGTGATAGTCAAGCTGTTTGGTATTTCTGCTACTCCAAGCTTGTTATAGTTAGGCTGTTTGGTGTTACTACTTCCCTAAGCTCGTGATAGTCAAGCTGTTTGGTGTTACTGCTTCTCTTAGGTTGCGATAGTCAAGCCGTTTGATATTACTGGTTCCCCAAGCTTTTAATAGTCAAGCTGCTTGGTCTTACTGCTTCTCCAAGCTTGTGATAGTCAAACTGTTAGGTATTACTGCTTCCCTTGACTTGTAATCGTCAAGTTGTTTGGTATTACTGCTTCTCCAAGCTTGTGATAGCCAAGCTATTTGGTATTTCTGCTTCTCCAAGCTAGTGATAGTAAAGCTGTTATGCATTAATTTTCCCCTGACCTTAAGATAGTCAAGCTGTTTGGTATCACTGCTTCCCTGAGCTTGTGATTACTTAGTCGTTTGGTATTACTACTTCTTCAAACTTGTGATAGCCAAGCTGTTCGATATCACTGCTCTCCTAGGCTTGTGATAGTCAAGTTGTTTGACATTACTGCATTCCTAGGCTTGTGATAGTCAAACTGCTTGTTGTTACCGTTTCCCTAAGCTTGTGATAGTCGAGCTGTTTGGTTTTACTGCTTTTCCAAGCTTGTGATAATCAAGCTGTTTCATATTACTGCTTCCCTTGGCCTGTGATTGTCATGCTTTATGATATTACTGCTTTCCTAGGCTTGTGATAGTCAAGCTGTTTGGTATTACTGTTTCTCCAAGCATGTGATAGTCAAGCTTTTTGGTATTTCTGCTTCCCTAAGCGTGTGATTGTCAAACGGTTTGGTATTACTGCTTCTCAAAGTTTGTGATAGTCAAGCTGTTAGGAATTACTGCCTCCCTAAGAATGGAACTGTCAAGCATTTTGAAATCACTGCTGCTCCAAGCTTGTGATTATCAAGCTGTTAGGTATTACTGCTTTCCTAAGCTTTTGACAGTTGAACTGTTTGGTGTTACTGCTTCCGTAAGCTCGTGATAATGAAGTTGTTTGAAATAACTGCTTCCCAAGGCTTGTGATGATCAAGTTGTTTGGTATTACAGCTGCTCTAAGCTTGTGATAGTCAAGCTGTCAAGTTTTACTGCTTCCCTAAGCTTGTGACTGTTAAACTGCTCGGTATTACTGCTTCCTTAAGCTCGTGATAGTCAAGTGGTTTTATATTACTGCTTTCCTAGGCTTGTGATAGTCAAGCTGTTTGGTATTTCTGCTCCCCTAAACCTGTGATAGTCATGTCGTTTTATATTACTGCTTCCCTAAGCTTGTGATAGTCAAGCTGTTTGATATATCAGCTTTCCTATGCTTGTGATAGTCAAACTGTTTGATATTAATGCTTCCCTAAGCTTGTGATTATCGAGCGGTTTGTTATTTCTGCTTCTCCATGCTTGTGATAGTCAAGCTGTTAAGTATAAGTGCTTCCCTAAGCTTGTGAGAGTCAATTTGTTTTGCATTACTGCTCCCCTAAGCTTATGATAGTCAAGCTGTTTGATATTACTGCTTCCCTAGGTTTGTAATAGTCACACTGTTTGGTGATATTGCTTCCCTAAGCTTGTATTAGTCAAGCTGTTTGGTACAACCGCTCCTCCAAGCTTGTGATAGTTAAGCTGTTAGGCATTACTGCTTCCTTGAGCTTGTGATAGTCAAGCTGTTTGGTATTACTGCTTCTCCAAGCTTGTGATAGTCAAGCTGTTTGGTATTACTGCTCCTGCAAGATTGTGATAGTCAAACTGTTAGATATAACTACTTCCCTAAGCTGGTGTTAGTCAAGCTGTTTGGTATTACTGCTTCCCTTACCTTTTGATAGTTGAGCTGTTTGGTATAAATTTTTCTCCAAGCTTGTGATTGTCGAGCTGTTTGGTATTACTGCTTCCCTAAGCTTGTGATTATCCAGCTGTTTGGTATTACTGCTTCCCTAGGCTTGTGAAAGTCAAGCTGTTCGATATTATTGCTTCCCTAAGCTCGCGATAGTCAAGTCGTTTGTGAATACTACCCCACATGCTTGTGATAGTCAAGCTGTTATGTATTACTGCTTCTTTAAACTTGTGTTAGTTAGGCTGTTGTGTCTTACTGCTTTTCCACACATATGATAGTCAAGCATATAGGTATTACGGCTTTCTTAAGCTTGTGATGGTCACGCGGTTTGGTATTACTGCATCTCCAAGCTTGTGATAGTCACGCTGTTTGATATTTCTGATTCCCTAGATTTGTGATATACAAGCTGTTTGATATCTCTGCTTTCGATAGGCTTGTGATAGTAAAGATGTTTGATTACTACTACTTTTCCAAGCTTGTGATGGTCAAACTATTTGGTATTACTGCTTCCCTAAGCTTGATAGTCAAGCTGTTTGGCATTACTGCTTCTTCAAGCTTGTGATAGTCAAACTGTTTGATATTACTTTTTTCTAGGCTTGTGATAGTCCAGACGTTAGGTATTACTGCTTCCCAAAGCGTTTGATAGTAAAGCTGTTTGGTATTACTGCTTCTCCAAGATTGTGATAGTCAAGCTGTTTGGTATTACTACAATTCCCAGCATGTGATAATCAAGCTGTCAGGTATGACTGCTTCCCTAAGCGTATGATACTCGAGCTGTTTGGTATTACTGCTCCCCTAAGCTCGTGATGATCGAGCTGTTTGATATTTTTGCTTCCCTATGCTTATGATAGTCCCGCTGTTTGTTGTTACATCTTCTTTAAGCATGTTAAAGTCAAGCTTTTGGGATTACTGCTTCTCCAAGCTTGTGATTGACCAGCTGTTAGCAATTACTGTTTCCCTAAGCTTATGACCGTCAAGCTGTTTGATATAATGGCTTCTTTAGGCTAATGATAGTCAAGCTGTTCGGTGTTACTGCTTCCCTAAGCTTGTGCCGGTTGAACTGTTTTGTATTACTGCTTCCAGAAACTTGATTTACTCAAGTTGTTTGATATTACTGCTTCCCTAGGCTTGTGACAGTCAAGCTGATTGGTATTACTTATTCCCTAAGCTTGTGATAGTAGAGCTGTTTGGTTTAAATACTTCTCCAAGCTTGTGATAGTCAAACTGTTAGGTATCACTACTTCCCTAAGCTTGTGATAGTCTAGCTGCTTGGTATTACTGCTTCTCCAAGCTTGTGATTGTTAAGCTGTCCGACATTACTGCTTCCTTAGGCTTCTGATAGTCAAGATGTTTGGTATTACTGCTCCCCTAAGATTGTGATAGTCAGGCTGTTTGGTATTACTGCTTCTTTATGCTCGTGATGGTTGAGCTCTTTGGTATTACTGCTTCTCCAATATTGTGATAGTAAAGCTGTCTGATATTACTGCTTCTCTATGCTTGTGATAGTCAAACTGTTTGATATTACTACTTGCCTAGGCTTGTGATAGTCAAACTGTTGATAATACTGCTTCCCTAAACTTGTAATCGTCAAGCTGTTTGGTAGTACTGCTTCTCCAAGCTTGTGGTATTCAAGCTATTTGGTATTACAGCTTCTCCAAGCTTGTGATAGTCAAGCTAATATGTACTACTGCTTCCATGGGCTTGTGATAGTCAAGCTGTTTGGCATCACTGCTTCTCTAAGCTTTTGATTATTAAACAGTTTGTTATTACTGCTTCTTCAAGCTTGTGATAGCCAAGCTGTTTGATATCAGTGCTTCCCTAAGCTTGTGATAGTCATGCTGTTTGATATAACTGCCTCCCTAGGCTTTTGATACTCAAGTTGTTTGTTATTACGGCATCCCTAAGGTTGTGCTAGTCGAGCCGTGTGGTATCACTGCTTCTCTAAGCTTGTGATAGTCAAACTGTTAGGTTTCACTGCTTCTTAGGCGGCTTGTGATAGTCAAGCTGTAGGGTAATACTGCTTTTGTAAGGTTGTGATATTCAAACTGTTCGGTATTATTACTTCCCTAAGCTTGTGATAGTCAAGCTGTTAGGCACTACTGCTTCCCTAAGCTTGTGATAATCAAACTGTTAGGTAATACCGCCTTCCTGAGCTTTTGATAGTCAAGCTGTTCCGTTTAACAGCTTGTCCATGCTTGTGATAGTCAAGCTGTTTGATATTACTGTTTTCCTAGGCTTGTGATAGTCAAGCTTTATGATATCACTGCTTCCCTAGGCTTGTAATAGTCAAGCTATTGGTAATACTGCTTCTCTAATCTTGTGATAGTAAAGCTGTTTGGTATTACTGCTTTTCCTATTTGTGATAGCCAAGCTTTTAGGTATTTTTGCTTCCCTAAGCATGTCAGTGTCAAACGGTTTGGTATTACGGCTTCTCCAAGCTTGTGATAGTAAAGCTGTTATATATTACTCCTTCCCTAAGCTTGTGACAGTCCAACTGTTTGGTATTACTGCTTCCCTAAGCTCGTGATAGTCAAGTTGTTTGAAATTACTGCTTCCCTAGGCTTGTGATAACCAAGCTGTTCGGTATCACTGCTTCCCTGAGCTTGTTATAGTTAAGCTGTTTGATATTGCTGCTTCCCTAGGCTTCTCATTGTAAAGCTGTTTGGTAATACTGCTTCCCTAAGAGTGTGATAGTCAAACTGTTTGATATTACCGCTTCCCTAAGCTTGTGATAGTCAAGCTGTTTGGTTTTACGACTTTTCCAAGCTTGTGATAGTCAAGCTGTTTGATATAACTGCTAAACTAGGCTTGTGATAGTCAAGCTCTATGATATACTACTTCTCTAGGCTTGTGATAGTCAAGCTGCGGGTAATACTGCTTCCTTAAGCTCGTGATAGTCAAGCTGTTTATATGCTGCTTCTCCAAGCTTGTGATAGTCAAGCTTTTAGGTATTACTGCTTCTCTAAGCTTGTGATTGTCGAACGGTTTGATATTACTGCTTCCCCAAGCTTGTGATAGTCAAGCTGGAAGGTATTACTGTTTCCCTAAACTTGCGACAGTCGAACTGTTTGGTATTTCTGCTTCTCCCAGCTCGTGATAGTCAAGCTGTTTGACATAACTGCTTCCCTATGCTTGTGATAGTAAAGCTGTTTGGTATTCCTGCTTCACCAAGCTTGTGATAACCAAGCTGTTGGGTATTTCTGCTTCCCCAAGCTTGTGATAGTCAAACTGTTGATAATACTGCTTCCCTAAACTTGTAATCGTCAAGCTGTTTGGTAGTACTGCTTCTCCAAGCTTGTGGTATTCAAGCTGTTTGGTATTACTGCTTCTCCAAGCTTGTGATAGTCAAGCTAATATGTACTACTGCTTCCATGGCTTGTGATAGTCGAGCTGTTTGGTATTACAGCTTCCCTATGCTTGTGATAGTCAAGCTGTTAGGTATCACTGCTTATTCAAGCTTATGATAGTCAACCTGTTAGGTGTAACTGCTTCCCTAAGCTTGTGTTGGTCAAGCTGTTTGGTATTACTGCTTCCTTAAGCTTGTGATAGTTGGGCTGTTGGTGCTACTTCTTCTTCAAGCTTTTGATAGTCAAGCTGTTAGGTATTACTGCTTTTGTAAGGTTGTGATAGTCAAGTTGTTTGATATAACAGCTTCCCTACGCTCGTGATAGACAAGCTGTTTGATATTACTGCTTCCCTTGGCTCGTTATTGTCAAACGATTTGCTATTACTGCTGTCCTATGTATGTGATAGTGAAGCTGTTTTGTATCACTGCGTCTCCAAGCTTATGATAGTCAAGCTGTTTTTGTATTACTGCTTCCCTAAGCTTGTGATTATCAAGTGATTTGGAATTAATGCTTCTCCAAGCTAGTGATAGTCAAGCTGTTATATATTACTGCTCCCCTAAGCTTGTGACAATAAAACTGTTTGGTATTACTGCTTCCCTAAGCTCTTGATAGTCGAGCTTTTTGATATTACTGCTTTCCCTGGCTTGTGATAGCCAAACTGTTTGGTATTACTGCTTCCCTGAGCTTGTGATAGTCAAGTTGTTGGAAATTACTGCTTCCCTAAGCTTGTGATAGTCAAGCTGTTTGATATAACAGCCTCCCTAAGCTTGTGATAGTCAAGCTGTTTGGTATTACTGCTTCCCTAGGCTTGTGACCGTCAAGCTGTTGAAATCATTGCTTCCCTAGGCTTGTTATAGGGAAGCTGTTTGGTTTTTCTGCTTCTTCAAGCTTGTGATAGTCAAGCTATAAGGTATTACTGCATCACCAAGCTTGTGATAGTCAAATTGTTTGATATTACTGCTTCCCTAATCGTGTGATAGTCAACCTGTTTGGTATTACTCCTCTCCTAAGCTCGTGATGGACAAGCTGTTTGATATTTTTGCTTCCTTATGCACATGATAGTCACGCTGTTTGTTATTACATCTTCCCAAAGCTTTTCATGGTCAAGCAGTTGGTATTACTGCTTCACCAAACTTGTGATTGACCAGCTGTTAGCAATTATTGCTTCCCTAAGCTTGTGATTGTCAAGCGGTTTGGTATCACTGCTTTCTAAGCTTATAACAGTAAAGCTGTTTGATATTATTGCTTCTATAGGATTATGATAGTCAAGCTGTTTGGTATTACTGCTCCTCCAAGCTTGTGGTTGTTAAACTGTTAGGTATAACTGCTTCCCTAGGCTTGTGATAGCCAAGCTGTTTGATATTACTGCTTCCCAAGGCTTTCGATAATGAAGCTGTTCGGTATTACTGCTTCCCTAAGCTTGGGATAGTCGAGCCATATAATATTACTGATTCTCCAAGCTTGTGATAGTCAAACTGTTAGGTTTCACTGCTTTCCTAGGCTTGTGTTAGTCAAGCTGTTTGGTAGAACTGCTCCCCTAAGCTCATGAAAATCAAGCTGTATGGTATTACTGCTTTTTTAAGGCTGTGATAGTCAAGTTGTTTGGAAATATTGCTTCTCTGAGCTTGTAATAGTCAAGCTGTTTGGTATTACTGCTCCTCCAAGCTTGTGATTGTCAAACTGTTAGGTAAAACTGCTTCCCTAAGCTTGTGATAGCCATGCTGTTTGGTTTTACTGCTTCTCCAAGCTTGTGATAGCTAAGCTGTTTGATATTACTGCTTTCCTAGGCTTCTGATAGTCAAGCTGTTTGATATTACTGCTTCCCCAAGCTTGTGATAGTCAAACTAATTGGTATAACCGCTTCCCTAAGCTTGTGGTAGTCAAGCTGTTTGTTTTACTGCTTCCCTATGCTCGCGATAGTCAACTTGTTTGGTATTGCTACTCCTCCAAGCTTGTGATGGTCAAGCTGTTAGGTATTACTGCTTTATTAAGCTTGTGTTAGTCAAGCTGTTGTGTTTTACTGCTTTTTCACACTTGTGATAGTCAATTTGTAAAGTATTACCACTTCTTTAAGCTTGTGATGGTAAAGCGGTTTGGTATTACTCATTCTCCAAGCTTGATATAGTCAAGCTAATTTTTTTTTTTTTTTTTTTTTT
>SDVV010000612.1:0-30312 GCA_016164225.1 Gammarus roeselii
TATATATATATAGATAGATAGATAGATAGATAGATAGATAGATACATATTTATGGAGTAAGAGTGAGAGAGAGAGAGCGAGAGAGAGAAAATATATTCGCTCCCTTGTTAGAAACTGCATGTGTCAATGACCGCTTTGGCGCATAAGGCTATTCAGAGAGTATCAGGCATAATCACACAGTCGCTTTAGTTAGAAGGTCAGTAAGTGGTTGTGTTAGAAAGTACTTCTAATCTACTCGTACCTGAAATCTGAGAGTTTTACAGTGTTTCTACGTGAGATGAAAGCTAAACACTAGAAAAGAGTTTTGTGCAAAATCATGAACATCTTACTGGTTAGTATTTTAAATTAATTAACATCGTTATATTTCTTCCACAACGTCTAATTTTCCTACAGACATACTAAACTAAAGAGCGTACCAGAATTGATACAAAAGAAGGATCCAAAAATGTAAACTTACATGTCAGAGTATCCCATAAACCATTCTTCAAGGCTGTAGGTCAGCGGTCTCAAGTGACGGGAGCCACAAGCCAGCCTGAAATATTAGTCTCCCAGACATTGGAGAGTGACAAATGCTTGACCAGGCGTGGCAAGGGCAGTCTGTTCGACCCTCGAGGACAGGGTCAGGATAGTGATTGACCGTGAACGTCGGCTGACCCTTTGTGAAAGAAAACAAATGGGATTTCTTGTCCGTGCACTTAAATGTGATGACGGCAGGAAAATTAATCATTTACCTACAATTTGTTAAGAAATGCTGAAGTTGAGAGACCGTTTAAAAAATCTTTCCTGGTTTCTCTTCAGATCACACTAATAAAAATAGTCAATAAAAATAGAAGACAAATGATTTTTTGATTCTGTCAATTTTTATGATTCAGCATTCAAATCAGACGTTAGACAGTAGCCCCCAACCGCTCCCATGGAATTGCGAGCAGCCCTTGCACTGCCTACGAGGTGTCCGATACATGTGGTGTTTATAAAGTGCCTAACTATTTAAACTCGTCACAAAATCGACACCGAATTATATTTTAAACTTTGATTTTATAAAATAAACTGTGACAAACAGACAAATAAAAAACAAATTATTGTCCAGCTTCGAAATGGGACCCGTTTTTTTTGCACATATCAGAACTGTTGGATGAAGCTTGCAACTGCACGTCGAATATTTTCCTTGTTCACTCTTGTCTAGACTTTGATAAGCTGTTTCTTCAGTTATTCATTTGTCGTGCGCTTGCGTTCTTGTACCCGAGACTCCATCTCTCCTCTAAACCAGTAGTCGAGTGGTGTGAGGTTGTAGCTATGTGCGGGCAAATGCTGGCTCATTTGGCGGCTGATTACTCGCTTAGGATTTTTTCCCGAAAAAAATGCTAGACATTCGTAGGGTCAGGGAGGAGGAGCACCGGCCTGAAGTGTGCAAAATTCTTCCAACCTAATAGATGGCCTTGGTTTTTTTCTAATGAGATTGATGTGTTCAATAGTGGGACAGTCACAGTTGCAACTTTAATGAACTTTTGGAAAGTTTTATTTGCGTCAACCATGAGAACTTTGGTAGCAAAATTACAGCATTATGGAGTTATTTCCACTGTCAAGAGATGGATTCCATTTCAGATTTATTTTTAGGAAAAACCAAGTGAGCTAGAATAAACAATGATCATTACATCCGTACGCTAAGTATGGGAGTACTGCAGGGGTCAATCCTTGGGCCTTTGATCTTCCTTAACTATATCAATGGCATTGCAAGCCGTAGCGGCAGACTAACCTTTGTCCTTTTTGCAGATGATTCTAGCTTATCCGTTCCGAAAAAATCGTATTGAAACTATTACAAATATGAACTACCATTATTGGTCCACATTTCAAACTGGTTCACATACGGTTCCAGGAGGCAAAAAATCTATTGATAACACACAGGTAAGAAAATCAAATGTATATGTAGCAAAAGCAAAGTTTCTCGGTGATATAATTGACGAAAGATTTTACTGCAAGAAGTCGTTTATATTAAAACCTTTTTCATCTAGTTCTGAATAAACGTGTATGCTTCTACCAACAGAACACACATATGATACATAATTCTTAGTCAAAAGTGTTGTATTAGATACAAGTTAATATTACATCTATCTTAGTTGCAAATCATATTTTCAAATTAACTGACGCTGACGTAGACTTGATACGTGTCATCTGCGAATTTTGATTGTTCTATATCATGCCAACCTGCCATCATACCAAACTAACATTTTAATTTCTGAAAGATTGCTTTCAATCCTTCCCGGGATCAACTGTTATCTCGTCATCAAAACATGCTGTCTGTCGAGTGTCTCGTATTTATATCTGACTAATTTCTGGATATAGTAATCAGCCCCCAAGTTAACCGGCCTTAGCCCGCTCAGAGCCCTGACCTCAGCCAGCTCGACTACTGGCTTTGGAAGAGATGGAATCCATTGTTCAGGATCGCAAGCTAACGACAGTTGAAAAGCTGAAGAAACTTCTAATTAAAGTTGCGAGTGAAACTAGCGAAGAAAGTGTTCAATGTACAGTTGAAAACTTCATCCAAATGGCTCTAATCTGAGCTCATATGAAAGTCATCTGGGGCATTGCAACATGTAAGCTCCATTATATTTCAATTTGTTTAATGAAATCGAAGTTTAAAATGCAATATGATGTGGATTTTGATGACCGAGTAAATTCTTGAAGGTTTATAAACGCTTCGTATTTCCTGTGCGAGCATTTCATCCCTCCCAGATTATATCACACTGAGACGATCAGATGTTCTGACTCTCGTTGTCGTGGCAATCCTCGTAACACAGATTGTGGCTATTGAAAAAACTGTAGTCGTTTGCCAACTGGATATCAGCCTGCCTCTGCATTTTTTTTAACCAGCAAGTATGCAAACAAGAGCAGGTGATAGACGACATAAGTTTGTGGGACAGTCTCTAGGGAATTGTAATGGCAGTACAACACTTTCCGGGGTCAGCATTGACGGACGGCGCCGAGTCTGTCACGCCATTATTGACACATTTCGAGTGTTCGTGGGTTCATATCATGACGCTGTCAACGAACGCCTAATGTTACACATACACCGACCACAAACTCCCCTCCTCTCTGTTCTGAGTAGGTATACCTGTACAGTGAACTTCGAAAACTAGCATAGGTACTACAGGCGCCTGAAATAGGGTATCTTCGTGCTCATATCCCAGCATGGTATTGTCTAGACGAAATATCATTATGTATATATATTCTTAAGAACAATTTTCATGCATGGATGCCGGAAATAAATTGCAAAATGATTCTACTTCATGCTTCTATAGTACTTGCCACTAATTAAAATCTTCGTTCACCTCTTACTATCTTAACACATTTCTTGCAGTGCAACCTATCAATCAACTCTATCCACTCCTCATCTCACTATGCGACAAACAGCGTACTTCTTCTGTAGTGAAGTCTCCAACCTAAACAGCTAGCTATTATTTCTCCCTGACCAACCTGTTTTTTTATATTATACATACGTCAACTGTTGTCATTTCATTGCGCTGGAAATAGCTCAATATTGACTTTACTCTTGCTGGCTCTGGTATCCATGATACTGACGTGAGCGGCAGTACTTTAGTTGTGATTCAAGTACTATAAAGATGACTAAAAATCTTGCCGGTTCGGGAATTTATTGCATCTTGATAGTTATATTTATTAGGTTTGCAGGAGAGACATGGAATTAGTGGTTCATATTGGTTATCCCCAGACAAGCCCTTCATCACTCCAAATAGTTTATATCTAGAATAGATGGGCTTGATGACAAATATTGCACCCCGATGTAGAATACACCATCTATAATCTTATAATATAATATTCTATTATTATTTTTTCTCTCTTCATAACACAACAACTTGTTTGGTCTTTCTTACCTCTTTTGATTATGATCCGATTTAAGGCAGACCTTTCGAAAAAAAATTGAGAGTTCACCATTAACATTAAGGCAAATACTAAACATTGTAGTGGGAGTTCACCATTAATATCAAGGCCGATACTAAAAATTGTTGTGAGAGTTCACCATTAACATTAAGGCAGATAACAAGCATTGTAGTGATAGTTCACCAATAGCATTAAGGCAGATACTAAGCATTGTACTGAGAGTTCATCGGTAACATTGAGGCAGACACTAAGCATTGTAGTGAGTTCACAATTAACATTAGGACAGACACGGCTACACTCAGAGAAATGATCTAGTCGATTTGACAAAATTAAACTGGCCATACAAAGTAATGTGAGATCGTTACAGTTCGTTCATTGGCTTTAATTCCTTCGGGGGTTGCAACGGATTCGCTAAAAATATCGTTCACCCCGCGTGCCACGTTCCTTCTATTTGGGCCAATCAAAACACGCAACCAGATACAGCTCTGCAAGTTAGTTCAAATATTTCCAGATGCGGGCTGCGGCTCCCTTCAGTTGCACCATTGTATTCTAACGAGTGAGTGCAGCAGCAGCGACAGCAGCTGTGATTAGATAGTATTCAGCAGCATTTACTAATACGTCGAAGGTAGAAACGTTAATTTCGGTTGTGCAAGGCCAAAGAGTAGTAGTTCGGCAGGTTATCCACAATACAGAAACAATTGCACCCTTTACGTGAATCTAGTACTGGTGCCAGATAATGTTACAACTTTTCAGCAACTTATGGCCGTACTTCCTTGTTCACCTGTTTATTTGATGTATATAATTTGAATACTATATTTATCTGTGCAGGACTGACAAGCACTGTAGTGTGTGAATTCAGTGTTCAATCGTGGTTGCGTAAACGTGTTGAAATCTACTTGTTGATGTGAAATGTATTCAAATGGGCTCTTCAAATTCGTGTATGACTTTTCAGCCACGTTGTCCCTCTGTTGAAAAATTGTAACATGAGCAGAAACAAATGACACGATAGAATTTTAATTAATTGGGAATTTTTATATAATCTATTGTACCAAACCACGGGATAATATAAGAGCAGTTCGTCAGGCTCCAACAATTATAAGGCAAGTTTCCATATTGCCTTACTTTTGTAGCAGTTTGCGTGGGGTGTTCTGGGTCTGCAGTTGAAATGGTGCCCAGTAGGACGTACATTGGAATTATTACCTCCACCTTTTCACAAACGGAAGAATTCAACCATCATAAAACGTACTTAACTGAGCTGAGGACCGAAAAATGAAAGCTCAAGTCATAAACGACCTCACATATTTTAGGCGTCATAGAGTCACAGCGCCTATAGAAGCTCAACATATCACTCAGCACTTATTACAGTGTTTTGTAATTTAATTGCTAAACCGCTATTAGGGTTTTACTATTTGTGCCTTAGAGACTCGTTTATTGACTGTAAGGCGTAAGTTATTTCTCCAAAGACACAGCGGAGAAACATGCCTGGACCGTCAAAGGCCATATACCGGCGAGGAAATGCGAACAGCTTTGATTCGAAAGCCCGTGTGGGTGAGCTTTACAGAAAAGTAAGCATCTCAGTTGGCTAACTGCATTTAGAGACATACGACCCTGCATGCTGATAACTTGTTCATAACATGTGGTTTATTATACTCATACATAACATTGTGCTCTGAACTTATACACAACAAGCGCACGGAACCGCAGAGTTAGTTGATCAGCACAAACACACACTACCGTGCACATTACCGATAAATAACACGCTTCTTTAAACTAGTAAACAGCACGTTTGACAGAACATACACATGAAACACATTGAGAACACGCTGTGCGGGGCAGATAATCAACAGGCCACCCACGTTAAGTAGACATCATTCCAAGCAGGAACGTAATACAACACTAAAAAAAACAGATACACAACACTCAGCACAGGGCACATGCACAACACTCAGAACAGGGCAGTTACACAACACTCAGCATTGGGCACATACACTACACTCAGAACAGGGCAGCTACACAACACTCAGCATTGGGCACACACACTACACTCAGAACAGGGCAGTTACACAAAAAAAGAATAGAGTAGATGCACATCACTCTGCACAGAGCAGATACACTTCTCTCTTCGCAGGGCAGATACACTTCTCTCTCCACAGGGCAGATTTACATCTATCTGCACAGGACAGGTACACATTTATCTGCATAGAGAAGATGCAAATCCCTTCGCCCAGGGCAAATACACATCACTCTGCCCATTGCAGGTACACGTCACTCTTCACAGGGCGGATATACATCACTTTGCTCTTGGCAGATACACACCTTTCTGCACAAGTCAGAAATACACCTTTCTGCACAAGGCAGATACACATTTCTCTGCACAGGGCAGATACACATACCTTTGACCAGGGCATATACACATCTCTTTTCATGGGGTCGATACAAATCCCTTTGCCCAATGCAGATAAACATCCCTCTGCACAGAATAGATACGCATCATTCTGCACAGAGCAGATACACCTATTTCTACCTGAATGATGCGTCTCTGCATCACTCAAGTGCAGAGTGATGCAGAGAAGCATCACTGTGCACCTGATGAGCTACATAATATCGCCTCGAAGGAATGTAAACATTCTGCAGTTTGTGCTGGTGACCACCACACTCCGAACCAACGCTGCGCTGCTGCAGGTCGTCAGCAATGAGGTATCTGAATATTCTAAACATATTTCTAACGATGCCAGTCCATTATATATTCAGTTTATTCTAATTTATAATTGAATCGTATTCTATAAATTTTTGTAGGTGTTCCTTACAACAATACAGATCAAACAACGCGCTTGATGGCAAACTCAAGGAATTATATACCTGGACATTACGAGCTGGTTCTAATATCAGAATCGATACAGATTAGCTTACAATCAATTTGGGGAAATAATTTATCATAGTAACTATTCTAATATGAATGCATATTTATAGTGTAGAAAAAAATGTCTCGGGAATAAATGTGAAAGATTTTTCCTTCGATATAGCAGTGCGGAAGTTAGAAACAATAATAATAGCTATCCCCGATCAAATCAATCCCGCATAGATTCACTTTATGCAAGCTTGGGAGGATGCACAACGGGAAGAATTGGAAAAATGCCGTGTATATATCACACCGTTCACGTTCACTTATGATTTTTCATATTTATTCGTAACATGAAACTTGCATAACAACCCCTCATTACCCGTCAGAGAGGAGGGTAATGATGGGCGATTGGAAAATACGGTAATGCACGGGATTGCAGACTCGCAGAAATAGTGATTTTTCTCCTCCTATTTTTTACGAATTATTTTAAATTGGCTACTGTCCAGCAGTACAATCTCGTCTTAGCGTTCATCCGTGTTAGCGTTCATCCGTGTTCAGCATAGGCGAGGACTAAATAACATGTGATTGGACGGATGGATTTGAATAAATGAAAGTTTTGTTTGATTGGCTCGACAGAGGTCGTTATTAAGCAATTCCCGGCTGGTTGAGGGGACAAAATTGGAATCATCTCCAGGAATGTTTGCATAGGTAAATTTTGAAGCGATCCAAGATGGTTCACATTTTCCATTATTTCACTGCATGTTGACGTTGTAGTAGTGTGCAAATATGAAAAAAAAATCAGCGTTGTGGTCGTTCACGACCATAACATCAACGCAATTTTCACAATTTTCCAAAACGATAGCGATGACTCATGCGACATCATTCATTTATTTTAGTGTTATGATTAATGTTTAGATGGCCTTAAATTATGGGAATTGCATTAATAGGATTTCACTTTTAGTAAATGGTGCCTGTTTCCACTACGCTGATATTTTACAATGGAATCTTGTGGATAAAGAAAGACATCAATTTGTTCCGTATATTCCCTTCTGCAACGTGTGTTGTTTCAACCACACTTTACGTATCCGATAACTTTACTTTATGTTCACAAATACAGTATGTTAAAACAGTACTACAGAAGACATCTACAAATATGATTTATCATGAAACTTATGCGATTAAAAAAAAATGCTGACATATTTTCTATCCGTTTCAATCTGTCCCATCATTTAAATATTGTATAAAATGTCAACCTCTTTTGAAAAGTATTTAAGCATAAAACTAATGTTAAATGCATCTGCATTTTCGGGCGTCGTATGATAAATAAAAGATTTAACGAGGGAACATGAAACTCTATCCGCGGTGTTCAACAAGTTAATTGGTCATTAAAATAATGAGCTGGTTCAAATAAATATTCCACAGAGTATGTCAAAGCTGGGAATTGAGATACTGTCAATAACTGCCGTATTATAAGGAATATCCGATTTGGTAATGCAAATGTGAAATCATGAAAAATAACATATTGTAAATTACTTGAAGTAACTAATACATATTCACACATGTTCCATTTCAGTTTGTATCATGAAGTATCCACGGCTTGACCGGTAGGGTCCGGGATAGAAATCATTTTTCACCGCTGAATTATGATGCCGGTTTCGTTAGAATAGAAGTTTAATTATCTTCAATCATGGGTACCCTTCCCCTAAATTACGTTCATACCTTTGGAAATTAATTATCTTCATTTTTCAAAGTCAATATGCAATATTTTAGTTCTTGAAGTAGATATTTTACATATTTGTAACTCAAAATATAGCATTAAACAATTGTGGTACATAAAATTACAAATACCACAGAACATCTTTGTGAACAATTAAACAGTATATGGATACTACTAAACAGCTCTGTTAATAAGGAATGCAGACCTGCGGTGGAGCTTCACACAGTTCTGGTACCAGAACCCACGAATATACTCATTACTTTGATGAATGTATCTTGTATTTTGAACCTTTGGTACTTTAAGCAAGTTGGGTTATTTGTTTGTCTCTACACCCACTCGTCCACCAGCTGTGAATTACGTGCATGGCGGCAGTCTGAGGGAGACATGGCGGCAGTCTGAGGGAGACGTGATCCTTCGATGTTCGAAGTTTAATGTTTCCAGCGGATGGTTGAACCATTCTTGGTGAATACTCATTTGTAAGGGATTTTGGTATAGACAAGTATAAAATGTATACGAAATAAAAAGCTTTGAGCAAAAAACAAACATTGTTTTTAACAATTCTTGCACTATTTTCTTGAAGGAATTCCATTTCATTTAGCTATTCCTAAATTTGCATTACGAATACCAATATTACAGACCGATCCGCCAAAGTAAGCATGCAAATCCAAACTGCCTTCTTAATTACCGCTTATAAAGGCTTCTAAGAAGAAATGACAATTTTTTTCGTACCACTTTTTCTCAAACGTTCCTGGAAGTCTCTCCATGCCCGAAGAAAGAAATCATAGCACAGGAGCAAATCTTCCCCACGAAAGAAAGCCTGGAATTTAAGAGAATGTCGGCTCATCAGCCTCGGCAAAAGTCTCCAAACTAATTGGCCTGATAAAAATGATGACGGCGCAAATGGAAACCATTTATAATGTGGCCGATTCCATGCCGTCTTTTCCACGGTCCTCTAATTACACGTCCTTTTCGTGAAGAGGGGGACAGTGCCGGAGTGCGAGGGTCTTCTCGCCGCCCGACTGTGCAGGCGTCCCCCACAAGCGAGGGACCTGACAGGAGTAGCTCCCTCATTTTCGGGCTAGAGAGGACGTAAGTGGACTAAAAGCTTTAAGTTAATAAAGATTTATATAATTTGAAGTTTAGGTTTAATGACTGGTAAACATATCAACAAAAGTATCACCATACACAGATGATACGTACCAGGCTTTCCCCAGCGTGAGTTGTTCTGAAGAGCACAATTTCAACTGAAGAAGTCACATCATCGTCTCACAAGATGGAGTAGAAAACAAATTACTCTTTTATGTCCTGCAAAACGGATCATGTTGCTAGAGGACCCTTTATTATTTTTCAATAGGCCAAGGCGTAATGAAACGTTACATTGAATACTCTAAATTCATGAAAAAATGTCGGTCAATTCGCATTCTTTAGGTTTTCCAAAGTGCCTTCCACCATAAATGTAAAATATGTGCATGATAAAGAGTAAAATATGTGCATGATAAAGAAGAAAATTGTTTGACAAATTAAATTATTCAAAGGAAGATGTTGGGCGAAGAGACTGAGATACGTTTCCACCGAGTTTGACAGCAGGAAAAGTGTTGGAGAGCATATAAAGAAAGAAAATGTGAATAAGGGTGCACAAATAATGTAGTTAACTGCTTAAGAATGTATGCACTCACGACTTCAAACAGGATACCATATTAGTTTAAGTTTTAAAAAGGGCTCGACGTCTACTCGTTCTTACATTTCAGAGACCGAATTCCGTGTTTCAGCATCGCTGATTTTCGAAAGTAATTGGGATTGCGATGACGACTGTTTCAGAATACTTTACATAGCAGTATTCCAAATGATGAAATTATCAGCAATATATGTTAATTGATTCAGAGCTTTGTGATTGAACAATTCAGTATAAAATTATATATTCCACTGTATATTCCGCTGAGTGTGGACAAGCCTGTTACCGTGCATGGAGTAGTGCGGTGATGACACTGTAGGTCTCAAGTGCGCTAACGAAGCGGTAGGTATCAAGTGAATTTTAGAAATCATGTACGTTCATACAGTGGGACAGGAGTTAATTAAAAACGCGAAAGTACAAGAGATTTTCGATTGGAGTTGTTGAACAACATCCTTTTCTATGGATGCTACGATGCATATTATTTTTTACGAGGTAAAAATAGGGTCTATTTCCAGTCCGGCGTGATGATTTTTATCACTTTGATCTCGTGTATCCTCGTTGACCGAACACCAAAAATATCCGCTCCCCAAAGCAGTCCACATCCCTCCGTTTATTCTTCCATTTTCTACATTCCTCTCTACGGAATATGACCGAAAACTGCTTGGAACATGCCTGAAATACGGATTATTTCGTTTTTTCAGAAAGATTTCTCTTTAAACACCAACCTACTGTTTTTTTTGTGAGATTTTTCTTTCTTCTGAATTTTGGCCTTTGCATACCAATCTGCATACGATCAACGAAGATGAGACATATTTATTTAGGCAGAAAAGGTATTGTGTAAATTATGATTTTACCTCTTTCTACACTCATAGATTTTGACAGAGTAGTGTTTGTATTTGTACTCTGGGAAATTTTTGCTTGTACGCTGCCACATGATTGCTTGGTTTTATTCATGACGTGTATGGGCTGGCCATGGATCTTTTAGGTCACCGGCTAGAACGTCCCACTCGGGGTTAGGTAGGCTCGACCCTACAACCTTCAGCTTCCAATAGAATTATATTTTGGGGTGAAATCGACACGCTAATTTACTCAGCCACCAAGCTGCTACTGAAATCCAAAGGCACCATTGAAATCCTCGTTAATAACTACGGCTATAAACATGTAAATCACTGCTCCCACTGTCGTTTGAAATTCGATTTTTTTTCTCATCTTAATACCAAAGATTTTCTTTACCGAACACATTGGAAGCCTTTCAACTATAAGAAAAACGAACAGAAACATGACGGACGATGTTCCTGTTCGTTTTTCGAGTTTTCTAATAGGAATACATTGATCACCTTGCATTTTGTGTATAATGGATACTCAGATCAGTAAACCCATAGTGCACGAATGTCTGCTTGATAAAATTACAATTATTGTACAGTTCCTGAAATCCCCTCCAAGCCCCCTGCTATCCATTCCGCCCCTGTTTATACGGCTGTGATTTCCAATAGAAATATAATGGTTCAAACAATCGAACGCCTTCAAGGTTCATTTATGTTGCAACAAAGACTCCCGCATCATTGTTCTCATCAAGTGCATCTCAAATGTATTTTTGCAAAGCCTGATTGGTATTCCTGCCAGTCTGGAAGCCTTATTGATTTGGCTAAGAATGTTATTTGATTAAAACTGAAAAGTGATCTTCTGTGATACCCTTTTTCATACACTTTAGTTTGAACGAGTTGCAATCGAAGAAGGAAATCGTTTTATACGTCAGTTTTGCTGTTATTTCAATATTTTAATCAATTAACCAGTTTGAGAGCACTTGGAAAATTCCAGTTTGAGTAACCTATTGATGAGCTGAGCCACGGAAACACCAGAAGCCTCCAATATCGCTTTTATTGCATAAGTCTGGATATCATACCAGCCTGTGCTGCTATGATTTTGTAAAACATTTATGATTGCTTTTATTTTGTTCTGGTTCGTTGGGTCACTGATTGACTGTTTACAAAGAAGGTCAGTAAATTATTTTACAACCTTTTTTGTTATATCACTAAGATGTCTAAATTTAATTTTGATGAAAGTTTCACGAGCAATAGTTGTTGGTTTTGTGAACGCATTTCGATAATGTCTGTACCAATTCACGAGTGAGGGTATACCTTTTGAATCGACGCTACAGTCTGTCCCTGTTTTTGTTAGGAAGGGAAATGAACCTCATATAGCTCAATTATTGAGTTATTATCATTTGAGTTCACCATCGGCATAAGGTCCTTAAAATTGTGAATAGTCTGGTCATTGTACCTGCGATAGGGAATAATAATCGGAGTGTGGTTATGTTGAGAATTTGGCCTACCGATTTAAATTGGGTAGTGGTCGGCGGCATCGAAATTATCACCGATGTACTTGTTATGCAGTTGTCATCGTACGAGAAAAGGTTTTCTATTAGAGTTGTTCATGTTCTGTTATGCGCAGAGTGCATGTGCACATAGTGCCATGAATTAAAACACAATTTATTTTTAAACCAAATTTCACAGCTTGTGTTACATCCCCTGCAACGATGCAAAATGTCAGTCTTAGTTTCCCAAGTAGATTGGTACTGCCTATCCTAAACAAATATCAAAATACATGGTTATATGTTTTTTTCTTCAAATTTTAGGTCACCGTCATGATATTCTACAGTTACCTAACTTGTGTCAAACATTTGCATGACACAGCATATATGATTCTAAAAGAAGAAACACAGCATCGCTTATTTCATCTATTCGTCCTTAGTAAGTTCTCAATAGCCATTTCCATAGTCCTCCTATCATTCTGATATGAATCTATGCTTAAATTCAAAATTGGCATTAGGAAGCATGTAAACCGATGATCTTCTCTTCTGCACTTAGGATGAAAACATCTACTGTAAATTTTAAATGCACTGTACATTTGAAAAATAACTTGTGTATGGAGTTGTCAGTATTCTGGTTAAATAACTAAATTTCCGAGATGGAAGTGCCATTATCAAACTTGCACTCTCATTCTTTCTCATAACATAAGGATTCCAAATTTTCTATATTTCGAGCATTACAAAAAAACTGTCCACTTTCTTTTTCGGCAACCTAACTAAAGTGCCGTTATGACTTGATAATTGTTTAATATTTACTACAGTCAAGAGTTTCTGTCGATACACGTCAGTGGCTTTGAAAACTGACTGAAATTTACCCCTCCAACTCGACCTTCAATATTGTTTCCGTGCTCGCATCGCCTGAAACAATTATTATTGCTATCAGCGCTTCTCTAATAAAAATGGACGCATCGCCCTTCACAATCAAACCAGAAAAAATACGTTGCATTAAATTGTCTTATTCGAGTCGACACCTACCTACAATTTCATTTGTTTTCTAAAAATATTTCAAACAATAAAACACGGCTTGGAATTGGGGAATTTTGAGTATAGACGAAACACATCAAATGTTTGTTCAACAGAACGACTATTATTTGCAGAGTGGGTTGGAGGTCACAGCATGACAGACGACGAGTCAGACAAGGCCTTGTCGTCATTCAATCTTTCCTGCTAGTAGTGCTACTCGAGCGACCAAAGCATACAAATAATTATTGAACGGTCACACTCTATAATGCCCATGTCACTACTAAATTGACCAACCAATTACAATTTTTCAATTGTTTGATTAAAGTTATTTATTGTTCAAATTTTTGTAATCGGATTAAAAGTTCTGATATGATTATTGCTTGTGTCGGTCAAATTTGAGCTGACAATTTCTTTAGTAGGTACAATAGTACAATATTTAACCTTGTGCGTATGTTGTTCAAAGTGCGTTGAGCTGTAGATGATACGATTGAATGATAACAGTATTATTAATTTGACGATCAGAGTCATTTTTATTTATATGTCATTTGCATAGGGTTCAGTGTACCCACAATAACATTAGGAACGTCAGTACGCAAGGGTGGAAGGGGTGCATGGGGTGCATAGGGTTCAGTGTACCCACAATGACATTAGGAATGTCAGTACGCAAGGGTGGAAGGGGTGCATGGACCTTCGCCGTCGCCGAGTACATCAGGATATAGTTGATGGGCAAGGCTGATCTGGATGCGACCCAGCCACACTAATATAAATTCGGTGAATTAGAAGAAGATGTTACTGTTTGAAGCCACTACTTACGTCCTTATATACGTGATATTCTATACAGGAAACCGACTTATTCTTGACCCTTCTTTTCTATAAAAAATCGTGTTTCCCAAAAAAAATTGGCAGGGGAATCGACGTATACCATTCAATATTTAAAGGATCATCCCTCAAACGCAAAAAGAAAAAAACTTTGTTAATATTTACTGTTTCATAACGCTATATTGTCCTCAGATGTTTATACATTACCTTCTTGGACGACTAAAGCTACTCATTGAGTGATTTTTTACCGAAATATAATATTAAATGTATCAAACGTTGATAATTCTGTTTAAATTGCAATATGCCAAACATTGTTTTCAAAGCAATAAATCAGAGTGAAAAAAAAAGCTCTGCCGAATATAATATTTGTCAAGTTATCAACAGAGAAATGTCACCTTGTTCCCAATCCTACTGTTGGAAAAGACAGTTAAAACTTGATTGTGCGTCAAATTTTGATAGCGATGTCCTACGACTGAATACACGAATAAAAAAAAATCTGCCAATCAGGTGTCGAACGCTTGTTCGTCAATCTGCGAACAATATTTTCCAACATAAAACCTGCGAACAGTCTTTTTACGCAGGTTAATCTACATTTTATTTCATCCAACCTTGATTGAATTTTGTTTGCTGTTCAATTGTAGCTAACACGAACTTTGGAAATTGCTAGGGATTACTATATAAATATACTGTTTATATAAGAAACTAATCTAATATAGGATGACCTCGACAATATTGTCAGTGAAATAGTAAAAATGAAACGGCATTATTCAAAATCGTGGTAAAACTTGAATAATATTGAAATATTCGGACTATTGCTTTTATAGAATCCGTCACTCGTTGTCTTTAGAATCCTGGCATACGTATAGACAGCCTTTAAATAATATAATAATGTTTTGACGTCGGCTGAACTCGTACAAAACATACACATCCTGCTGTCATATTTCCCAAACTCGGTCCCCTCCCAGTATTGTAAACAAATCTAAAACATCCAAACCTCATAATAAACTCTCAGGAAACAGAACAATAACTCCCTGGGGTGCTGAATACGGCATAAGCTCCGCTGAATATAGGGAGGTTTTCCTGATGTTACTGTCTCTCTGCTCCTAGCACCGGTTAGCTAATGAGGTGTGTAAGTTTTGACCATGGAACTTCACTGGGCCATCCCATCGCTCGCCTTAGATTTATTACAGTGTATGTGAATCAATTAAACATGTACGCCATGCATTTCCCTATCAGCTGAATACAACGCGCTCCACCATGCAGAATAAAGTTAGCAAAATATTCAGACGGAATGCTACCATGATAGTGACTTTGGAGAAGAAGATGAGCAACAATAGAATACGTTTTGAGCTATTATTTGTGTGGCTTGCGCTGCCGACCATTTCTGACGCACTCCTACCTTACCTAATGATATTGTGACGTTTTCAAAATCGTAAACAATTTCTGCGCGAGAAGAAGTATTTTTTTTCTCATGGGAAAAAAAGTAAGACCAAAATCCAGTGTTCCGTTGAATTGCTAATCTCAATTTCCACTTGATGACGTCATAATTTCTCGTTTAGTTATCCCCAAATGTAGTTTCTTTCGAACTCTCCTTTCCGATCAATGAACCAATAACCGCAAGACCCGATAACCCTAAGCAAACAACTGAGATCGTTACTAACAAGCCTTCTCTACTGACCAACGACCTTGTAACTGCAGCAAGCAGCTTCTCGGGGCACTAAACACCTCGGAATGGCTGGTCAGGTTGCTCCTTCCACGGCAGCGGGATGACCGTGTTATTGGGCGGAGGCGACTTTATCGGCGGCTTTAGGGACGGGCTTGGATGGGTGTATCAATGCTGAGTGGGATAGCAGACGAAGATAAAAATCTAGTATTCTATGTCGACTATTGGGAGACCGTTTGGAAACGACGCACCAGTGTTTCGTATATGACCAAGCTTTGAATATAACTGGAAGCGATCAAAGTCGAGATGGAGATGACATGCAATGCTTAATGTCACATATACCATACAGATACGAATACAAATGCAGACAAATGGTTGAATCCCCAGGAAGGGGTGGGGGGAGGCGACTAAAAGGTGCACCTCACACTCCTCTCAAGCACTCACACGAGAGCGTTAACTGGCTTATCTCTGCTGCGTCATTGATACCGGACCCTCCCCCAACCACATCACCCACCTCCATGCCGCCAATGACGAGAAAGCACATCAGTGCTGCGTCGAAACTCCTCCATTAACAACCATTCTCCACCTAGGCCTATTCATTGTATGTTCTCTCGCCGCCTCTACATTTATGTTTACTCATCGTAACGTCTGCTCCACGAAATCCATCCAGTCAAACTTCGGTCTACCTCTGGGCTAACGTCCAATCACCCGCGCTCTCGTCTCCCTCTTCACCAAACTCCCGTCGTCCTGTGCCCAGGCCATCTCGGAGCACATGAATCTAAATGTCCTCTAGTTCATTACTGTCTTTGGCGCACCCAACACTTTCCACCCTTCCTTCATTCGCAAATTCGCCTAATTTTCCGCACTGGTTAAGTATTCTCGACATGACAGTCTAGGTACTTAAAACAATGAACTAACTCTAATTACTCTCAATTTGGGAGTACACTGATACTGCTTTCATCGACGTTCATCAAACATCTCTTTACTTTACTATTCACACTTTACGTCGCAGCTACCTCATTTCACACTCTAACAAAATCCGACCCTAGCATGCAAAACTTCTCCTACGAATCTGCTACAAGTGCCGCATCTTCCACAGAACAGTAACTGACTCAACTTTGACCTCAGTCTATCTTCTCCTAACAGCTCTGACTTTGACTTATTACACTCGCATCATTCACCTCGCTGATCACTCCATCCATATAATGATTGAACTGTCAGGAAGACTCAACGCAACCTTGCCTTGATACTACTTCAAAGTCAACCATGAACTCTCATCGCTCCTCACTCTATCACGTGCTTTGTTGCCAACATATAAACTCTGAACCGCTCTCAAAAAATTTCGACTCATTCTATGCAAATGCATTACCCTACAGTGCGTCTCCCTGTTGTTGATGTTGCTGCTCCACTCCGGCTCCTCATGTGGCGTAAAAGCTTCAGCCGGTGCACAGCCCAAATTTTGTGAACCCCCGACATGTGCATGTTGGGAATGTTTCAACAGGTGCAGGCTCTTATAACACCAAGTCGACCAGATTCTTGATGGCCCAAAACACATCCTTTCCCTTCGCAATGTATTTTTCATTATCCGCATTGTCTCTTATCCTCCTGATTGGGACTCATCCGTACAACTTACCGACAACACACACCACACTCATCCCTCTGAAGTTACTGCATTCATTTCTTATTTGTCCTAACACAGCCGAGCAATGCAAGCTCAGAGGCCCTCAATTGGTAGAACACCCCACTCAAGATAAATATTCAGTAGCCTCCACAGTCATTCGACTATCTTTACTCCACCACATTTTAGTCACAGTCGCAGCGCCATCCAGGGGCCCTCCATCAATTTTTCGCCTCTTTCGCCTCCTGCACCTCTTCCTTACTAATGACCGTAACAAGTCTCTCTCACCATAAACGGTAGCAGTGCACCACCACTATATCAACAATGCTAGCCTCTTTGACATTCTCAACATTCAGTAACTCAACAAATTCTCAGCCCACCTCTTCTGTGCATCACAACTATCCAACAACAACTGGCAGTTCACATTCTTCACCACCTCATCCTTCCCGGACTCCTCCTTCTTCTTCGCATCTACTTGCTTCCAAAACACCTATTTGTTTGCTCAAAATTCTTGTAGAACCGCCTACCACACCTAGTAGCAGCGTCCCACTTAACTCTCATCACCGCCCGTGTCACCTCTTTTCTCTTCTCCCTATAGTTGCCGTGGGTCACCACCTAATCTCGATTGCCAGCACTCATCATAGGCTCTTCTCTTCTCTGTCCCCGTCAGTTCTAACTCATCGTTCCGCCGCCCGCACCTATTTCTCATTACCCGCACACCCACAACACATATTTTACTCAAATATTAACAATACATCTCTGAACGTCTCCCATTTTTCCTTAACTTTCACCAGGCTTTGCCCTCTCACACTAGCATATTCCACCATCAACGCCTGTTGGAATTCCTCAGCTCTGCTTGCCACATTCAGTTCAGTCATCTTCACTGCCTTTCTTCATTCTCTTCATTCACCAGTAGATGGAACGACATTCCTTCACCCACCCCTCTCAACATCCGCACAACCAGCTGACTCCGCAATTTCCGCCTCAAAATCAACACAAGATACATCAGCGCTTTCTGCACCAATACAGAATTGCCAGTCTTTACCTACGTTTCCTGTGGATATCTTGCTTCTTGAACAAGCATGTTTTCAACCACCAGCTCCAGCACCGTGCACACACCTGTCAATAATATAACGACAACACCAAAGCCTCAGAACCATATTCTTCATAACTACATCTCCAACGCTCACATTTATGTCACCCAGTACCACCACATTATATTAATCTCTAAAACTCTCAATACACTCACTAAGGTTAATCCAAAATTACTCCCTCGCTCCATCACTTTTCTCGCTAACTGGTCTGTAAGCACTGACAAACGCCCATCTTTGTATGGAAAATTATTTTTTTTCCATAAAGGTAAAGAACACGTCCTTCCACTTTGTAACGCTCTTAGCCAACGTCCGACTTTCTTCCACTTATTGCGCCGAACTCGCATTTGGCCCTTCATTCAAACTCGTCTCACTCAGCGCCAACAATCTTGTTCCTGGCAAACATCACACCTCATCAATGTCTTTCCTCTTTCCTCATTCGTAAAACAACCACGCGCGTTCAACGACCGTAACAATAGAGTTAGGAGAAAATTCCCTGCCCCCATCCTCCTCTTCCCCCCCCCCCTCCGCTCGTCTCGCCGTGAACAGACAAATTTCATGCTCGAAGAAGCTTCAACTGACAGCTATAAAAAGATGTCTTTAGCTCATGAGGCAAAATTTGTTTAAGGCTTCCAGCAAGCCGCAATGAGGGTTTAAACGGTTGATCGAGTGAGTGCATGACCCTGACAGGCTGAAGCGTTTACTCGACGTCTCTTCCCCTGTCGTAACTTCAGGAATATGACTAAATGCAAATGGGGACAAATTATTCAGAGACAACCTGTGCATTTTTAATAGCATCGCATCACGAAAATCGGAATAACGACAGAAGGAAAATGTGTGCTTGAAGAAGCGTTGGATTCGTGTTACTCTGGAAATTAGTGTGACATTTTACATTACGGAAAATATACAATAATTGGCATGAAGAATTTTAAGGAAATTCAAAATCAGAGCGTTGCGGGGCTTCTTGACGTGAGTTATCCTAATTGAAAGATTGGACGTATCAGAGGTGGAATTAAATCACACTGATTTTTTATTGACTTCCGATAATTTATTGACACTTTATTCTTATACAATATCATTATAAAACGGATTTTTTCCAAGAAATTAATATACGTTTCTCAGGTTCTTGAATTGGCGCGAGTGTTGGGGTAATTATTTTAGCATCGTTCGCTTTACGATATGAACCATTTTGCTATGCCATCATATTCACCTCCTGTCCTCACGACCTTGCCAGCTTGCAGTCGGTAGTCGCACGATGTCACGAATGCTGACTTCGCCTCCCACCTTATCGTGTTCGTGACGCTTTTTTCCATGCTTGATAAAGCCCTACACGTCAAATGAATATCACGGCATACAAACAAGTTACTTATAGCGTGTTCGTAGGACACCATTAGCTGGAGACAAAAGATGATCTGGTATGAACACAGTTCCGTGTATGACTGACCGTCTCAGCTCGGCTAAGGTGAATGCGGGTGCAAACTGGCGGGAGAACATTTGACCATTTATTATTTGTGGTATTACACGACTATAGCTCACAGATTATTGATACCCAGAAGATGTAGTGAACGTAGTCGGGAGATTCGGGTAATTGAACAGCAGGAATACGTATCTTACTCATTCAAGCAATGTGGCACAAACTCCTTCATCTGCCAGTGAGCTGATTTAAATAGTGCTTATTTGACTGTTGATTCTTTTTTAAGTTATGGCGAATGTAGGAAGATGTGGGAATTAGGCGGAGTCCCGAGAAAATGGGATCGTAGACATTTAATGATGTTTATATATTACATAGTTTCAATTATTAAGTCAAACTGTTATCTTAAAAAAAAAAAATCCAACCAAGCCCTGAAAAAAAGTTGATACTCCACATTCGTTTCGAGTTATTGTGGAACTATTCGGCATTTGGAAAGTGATCGTTAATAACTGTACATTTGACTCATATAACCTATAAGCTCAAAACACGATGACCAGAGCTAATAATTTGACTCAAAACCAATAATCTCAAAACACGATGACCAGTGCTAATACATTGACTCATAACCAATAACCTACAAACACGATCACCAGAGCTAATAATTTGACTCATTTAACCAATAACCTCAAAACACGATGACCAGTTCTAATATATGACTCATAACCAATAACCTCAAAACACGATGACCAGAGCTAATAATTTGACTCATAACCAATCACCACATAACACGATCACCAGAGCTAATAATATGACTCATAACCAATAACCTCAAAACACGATGTCCAGAGCTAATAATATGACTCATAACCAATAACCTCAAAACACGATGTCCAGAGCTAATAATTTGACTCATAACCAATAACCTCACACCACGCTGATTAGAGCTAATAACTGCAACGGGCACTTCCGAGCCTACCCTTCACACCAATGGCCTCGTAACTGCAAGAAGTTGCGCCTCGTGGACACCAAACACCTCGCCAGGGCTGGTAAGAAGCTCCCAGAGTCGCGTAATTCGATAGATGCTCCTTCACGCCAGCGAGATGACCATGTTATTGGGCGAGGGCGACACCATCGGACGAGATACAGTAGGCTTAATAAAGCTGGGTGCAGTAGCAGACCAGGTTCGAGCTCTAGTATTCCACATTGAACGGTGGGACACCGCATGCATGACCTGGTTGTGAACGCAACCGAATTTTATCAACGTTGAGAAGGCGAAGACTGTGTAGAGAAATAGGGAAAGACATGGCTGAGTGTGTCAGTGCCTGAGGAAGGTGCACAACTGTGAAGGGCTAATTGAGTCACCACACATTACAAACAAGTTACCAGTGAAACGGCGTTAAATAGGCCAGCTGTTGATAACAGAAGTCTAATATTTCATGAGTGAATGGTGTTACAGATCACTGAGGTAGCTCAAGGCTAGAAAAGGTGGGAATTGTGTAATAATAGGAAAAGGGGTTAGATGTCTCCCAGGTTGACGAATACCAATACCAGAAGTAATGACTTATACATGCAGTACTACCCGTGATTTAATCGTTCCTTCACTGCCGTAAGGATATTAGAATCAAACTCAACAGAAACTTAAAGTTCTCTGCCTATTCGAAAGATATTCACTTGCAACAAATGACGGCGGGCTTGAAATTCCCCAATATTTCTTCAACTCTGGTTTTAAAAGTTGAAAGTCCCTCATTAAGATATTTTTCAGAATGTTTATAGGTCACACCTTCCCTATGAATTACAGAGGGTCTGTCAAAGTGTGTATGATTTGAAACAGAAGTTAAATCCGACGGATATTTACGGCCATCACTTTCCATACAAGGCAATTAGTGAAACATGGTTCACTTTTGTGTTGTATCATAGTAAAATATTTGGAAATGGGCTACCAAATTCATGGTACAAAGTTTTGATCGACGTTGGACGCTCGCGAAAGCTCGCACGACTTTTTATTGTTAGATTGGGAATGTTCTCTTGCTTTCGAAGGAGATTATCTCTATCCATCTCTGCCCAGAACCAGTAGTCCAAAGGGCTCAGGTCTGGACTATGTGCCTGTTATGGACAGTCTGTAACGCAGCTAGTTACTTTATTTGAAAATATGTTTACCAAAAATTGCCAACTTGCCATCTAACAATGGCAGGGCTACATCCTGTTGATGATAGTACTGCTATTGAGTGGCAAGCGATATCACTTCAGGCCAAAGAGTTTCCGCCAGTGGATCAAGTGAAGTTTATTCATTAACCGACACTCCAGCTTCAGACCGATGAATCAGCATAACACAACCGTCGATGTGCCAGCCCAATACATGACCTTCTTTCCTTATTGCTCAAATCAATCTCCATTTTGATGAGGGATAGCGACGCTCCAGAACCTTTAATTTTGATTATTAGGATGGGGCCAAACCATAAACCAGTTCTCGTCCTAAACGTATTTCTTTGTGGATCAATGTTACAATCTGATGCTCAAGGACTAAAGACACGCGTTGATATTTTATGATTTTCACTAAGCTCTTGGCACTTGTGGAACTTGCACGGTTTCATTTCCTGTTCCGTAGAAGAATTTTATGATTCGTACACTTGTTGAAGTCATGTCTTCTAGCAGCTTGTATAATGGATCCTACACAAACTTCCTGAATCACTTTACTGATGAGTTGGTTTGCGTCAGCCGTGGTTTTGGAAATGAATTGTCCCTGGGGCTGTAGCTATGCGATTTGATTTGTTTTTGAAGTTGCGACGACGCGATGGGAAAGATGTAGCTTGTATTTTCTCTTCTCTCATCCTCTGATGTCAAATCTCTGCATGAATTTCCGTTTCGAAGCGGTTGGAGAGAAAGTCTTTCTGTATTCGAAAATTGCCTCGCTCATGTGTTCACCCGTAAATGATACTGTGAAACAAGATCTTTTGATTATTTTCCAGGCAGGAAAAAATCATGTATTATTTTAAGTCTGATCGAAAACAGTGGATGATAGCAAAATGCAAATTATAATACATACGATCGCATACAAAGCGTACTGTAATCGAGTCTCTATTCATTGAACAAATGTTGTTTCGTAATATACACGTACATTAAAATGCAATGATTTTGAAGGCAAAAATGTTTAACCTCTGATCGATATATTAAGCGCCATAAACCAGAGTAAGTGTGACAATTTATGACGTCATGACACCTATGAACCACCATATTTCCCAGCATATTTGTAGTTGTGAAAACGATTCTTTGTCTGTATTCAAAATGAGAGAAGCTATCAATTTGATGCCTATGATGAACAATCCATACAGTTGACCACTAGAATTTTCAGACTAAAGGTTGTGAGACAATGTACTGACAGAAAGTTGTGTGGTTGATTTTGAGCGTTCAGGATTATATTCACTTCTGGTACCATGCACATTTGGATTTGAAGCTATTTCAGACATAGCTGTCACCCAAAGCCTTGAACTACACAAAATCATTCGTCGTAGTGTTCATTAGGAATCTTTGTCCAGACATAATAACGTGAGAAATTTATATTTGAAGATTAAATCCAGATTGGAAAAGTCAAATTACCTTTTTTGGCTGTGGACCAGCCATAAATTAATTTTATTTCGTCACTGTACTGTCGGTTACAAACAGAGACTTTTTTTCGATTTCGTGTTAGATTTAAACTTCTTTTAAATTGAATTGTATGTAGTTAGGTAAGTTGTAATGGTTGTATGTCAACAGCTAAACGTCTAGATGAAATGCAAATGTGAAAATCCATACTTTAAAACAAACAATTTCGGTGCAGGGATGTCGTAAACAAAACTCGAAATTAAAAATCATTTGTCGAACATTGTAACCGAAGTACATAAAGAATTGAATAGTATCATGGGTTATCGAGCAATATCAGCCTGATCACCCAAGCAATCATTCATTTCGAAACCTTTGTTGCTCGCCTGTGAATTTTTCCTTACAAGCCTTCTACGTAGTTTCGTTTCAGTACTTATTCTGATGCCTCATCAACCAGCACCTCCTTAACTTCCTTTGTTACCCCTTCACATGCTATATGCCTCATCAACCAGCACCTCCTTAACTTCATTTGTTACCCCTTCACATGCTATATGCCTCATCAACCAGCACCTCCTTAACTTCATTTGTTACCCCTTCACATGCTATATGCCTCATCAACCAGCACCTCCTTAACTATTTGTTACCCCTTCACATGATATATGCCTCATCAACCAGCACCTCCTTAACTTCATTTGTTACCCCTTCACATGCTGTGCAAAGCTAAGCCCTCCTTCACGTCGGACATTCTCCCCGTTTTCAAGTACTCCGCCCTTCAAACACCCGCGGCATCGTCCCAACTCATCGTTCCACCTCCCACCCATTCGCTGGTGTTACTGGCCTTCACTACAGCAATAAAACACCAAGTTTGGCCCGGAACCTGGCTGATTCTCACAGGCTTTTGATCCTCTATTGAATATTGTAAGAATAATGTTCACCAACTTCCATAGAACAAAATGAGACTATTGCGGCATTTCAAATGATACTAATAGGCAACCTATTATGTTATGGCAACTTCATTTAGAACATATTCGTGAATGGTAAATACAATTTAAAACTGTTTTTCTGTAGTGCTTATTGACATATATTCCATGAGCAGACGCGGTTTGCTCCATTCTTCAATATTATTAGCTTAAACAATTTTCTTCTCATGAAATGTTTATCCGCCGCAACGAAAGTGAATAGGTCGAATAACGAATACCAGCCTCTCAGAGGCTTTAACTGAGAGCAATTCAAGTCTCGCTCGAGGGGCAAATTGTTTCGTTTCTTTAGCAAACCTCAACGAGGGTATTAACGGTTGCTCGAGGCATTAACATGACAGGCTGACGCGTTTCTTCGATGTCTCTTCTCGTGTCGTAACTTCGAGCATGTGACGAAATGCAAATAGGGACAATCGATTCAGTGACAACCTCTGCATTTTAATAGCATCGCAACATGGATAGCGGAACAGCGAAAGAATAGACAAGCACGCTTGGGGAAGCGCGTGCTACGTTCCAATTCGGAATTTAATACAACATTTGATATGAATAATTGTACGGCGATTCCTAATATGAGACGGTTGTGGTGCTTCTCGACGTACCTCATCTGAAATGAGGAATTGAACATTCCCAAAGTAGAATGATATCTTCTTGCTTTTGGATTGACTTTCGCTAATTTATTGACGCATTATTTCGATACAATTCCATAAATGAACGTATTTCATCAATTATCCGATATCCACGTTCCACGTCCTCGATGGGAGCGAGTGCTGTGAAAATCAATTAAGAGTCATTCACCTAACGATATAAACTTTCTTGATATAATATCCATGTCACCTCCTGTTCCACTCCTGCCTCACCACAGCCCCATCATTGCCTCACTACTACCCCACCACTAACACACCACTGCGCCACCACAGCCTCCACCACTGATTTACCACTGCTTCAACACTGCCCACCACTGCCCCACCACTGTCCCAACACTGTCCCACCACTGTCACACCACTGACCACTGCCCCACCACTGCCCCACCACTACTCCACCACTGCCCCCCCCCCAATTGTTTCACCACTGCCCCAACACGGCTCCCCCACTGCTCACCACTGCCATACTACTGCTCCACCACTACCCCCCCCTACCCCCACCATTGCTTCACCACTGCCTCCCCGATTACCCCACCTCAACCCCACCACACCTTACAATTTCTTGACCACTGCTCAACCATTCAACCATACACTGCCCCACCCCTACAACTGCCATTGCTTCAACACTGCCTATCCACTGCCCCTCTCTTGCCCCACTTCTTACCCAAAGCTGCCTCGCCACCATGCAGTTGGTAGCCTCACGGTATCACGAATACTGGCATATGCCTCGCACCTCCTCGTATTTGTTGCACTATTTGGTTTGCCTGCGAAAGCCCTCAAGCCAAATTAATATCACGGCAAACAAGCAAATAAACTATGATGTGTTTGTAGGACGCCATTAGCTGTGTTTGCCAGGGACAAATGATACTCTGGTGGGAATGCAGCTTCTGGTATGACAGTTCATCTCGGCTCGGCGAAGGTGAACGCGGATGAAAAACTGGCGGAAGAGTATCTTAGAATATAATATTTTTGATATTACACCACTATAGCTCTCAGCTTAATAATACCCATACAATGTAGTAAGCGTTGTTTTAAGATGATGAACTTAATTTTCTTCGAACATATATGAAACAATATTCCTGTAGTGGAATTGCAAATTTTCGAATCGTGTTTATTCAAACTTTGCATCACATAATCCGTTTTCTACAGTGAGCTGATTTGATAGATGCAGTGCATATTTCATATCTAGATTCTTTTATAGATGTAGTCCGTGCAGGAAAATGTTTGACCATGGTGTAGGCCGAGAAAACCTCACTCCTAGTTTCAGATTAGGAGTGAGGTTGAATATCTGTGTCAGCAGCAGCTCTCGACAGTTTTCACTGATTTACCCTTGTTGCGTCATAGTTGCTGGACCCTCCTCCACCCGCGTAAATCACGCTGCTCAAAGAGCCAGTAAAGGAGGGACAACGACTCATGCCGAGTCAAAACTTATTCAACATCAATCTCCCTTCAAACCTATCCATTCCTTGTCTTCTAAAATACATGCTGTACGTTAAACTTTTACCCATTATTCGATCTTCGCTTAGGCCTACGAGCTGCCAATTTTCCAATCATGTTAATGATATTGAAAGTGATTTTTTTCTTGTTATTGTCGGTGTGTTCTGCCTAATCTCCAATCATTTATCATCTTCATGTGTTCTAATCACCACAGAACAAGTGGATCTACACTATATGCCAACTTCCTCACCATTCCAACCCTAATTCTAACATCATCATTATTGATCCTATCCTTCTGGGCCACTCAGGCAATCCCTCACAAACATTTCTTCTCAAAAATACTTAAAACCCTGATCTCCCTGCAACAATTCTTCGTCTAGGCAGTTACTGATTTATCTCTCCATGTCGTACCTTGAACATCTCATTGCTTTTATTTTAGTCACAGTTACTCGCAGATTCCTCCGGCCTCTTAACTCCGACTCCAGCCTACCTAACTAACCCCTCATGCAAATCTTAAACCAGCTCCGTATTATCTGCAAATAGCTATGCATTTACCTACGTTGATAGCACTGTGTAGACGAATAATAACCGTTTATATTACCAAGGTTTGTTATCATAAGTAAATGAATGTATTTTTAATCGATGACGATAGCAATTGAACAATTTGTTTATGGAGAGTGATGTGGCTTTAATGAAGGCTATTTGATAGAATTTGAATAAGCTTTCTTTCCATTACCTGGGAAAACAAATCCGTTTGCATATAAATTTAGTGATACGAACAGAAATGAGACAGTAACAATAAGGGGTTGTTTCATCGATAACGTATGTGCCAAGGTAATCAATGCTAGTGGCGGGTCAACTGATATTTTTTCTTTGGAATGAGCGTTTGTTTCTATAAAACATTAATTCACATCCATACATAATTACCGGAGCAAATCATCTTCGAAGCAAATTATACAGTCGAAAGGTGTTATCATTTTCAGAAGACAAACAGGCAATATCATTTAATAATAAAACCCTGTCAGAGAGGTTGAGTTCGGTCTTTCAATACCATCTAAACGATACAAGAATCGTAAAATTAAATTTCCTCTGCTCGATTTCAACCGATACATTCCAGCAAAAGCCTGGGCCCAAATGCAGCAGCCGAACATTACAAATGGTCTTCGGAAATGACCGAACAGAAACAGAACTGTGCTGGCGTAGATCGGAAACGAAACAGACAGTTTGTTGCCGCGACCAAAAAAGCTGCAATCGGATATGTGTTTCCCGGCCCTTGAAACATTGTTTGGTGAAATAAACTGAGGAAATAACGCTACACAGCACCAGCTCGTGACTTCCCAACTGTGATGAGAAGGCCGTCTTGCCAGAAGGACCGTGGATTGAGGCAGTGATGTTGTGCGACGGTCATATTGGTAGGCAAGCTAGGGCAGTCATGTAAGAAGTAGAAGCAGGGTTTCTTACTCGGAATTTCGGCTGATTTGTAGATATTTCGATCCCGGGATTTAATTCATATGCAGAAACATCCTGGGATGTTCTTTATGATGCTTACCTTAATCGCTTGCAATTTTTTGTGGACAGTATGGAAGAGTATAGAAGTTTCGTTGATACCTTCTATCGAACACATAGAATTGGACATTGCTGTTCCAACTCCGACAACATTTACTTAACATTGCTGTTCCAACTCCGAAAAAATTGCTCATGAATTTTTAATGTTGGAAATTCCAAAATTAATTTCTTACAGACGTATTTTCAAAAAATATTTTGTCGGTTACACAGAGATGGTCTGTAGAACATTTGAATTGTCGCGAATATATTTATGCTGCCTAAATCTGAAATTATATTTTTTTCCTTTATCTGTTGAAATAGAAAACGTTTTTTTCAACAATACAGGAACCTACACTCCTTATTCCCTGTTTGAAATCAATAAACCTGCTCACAAACAGAAACCCTAGTGGGGGAACCTCAGTGGAGAAAACCATAGATAAGAGGAACCCTTGTAGGGAGGATCCCCAGTTGGGGGAAATCCTAGAGGGGAGAAACCCTATAGGGGGAACCCGAAACCTATTGGGGGAAAAGCGGGATCAGGAATGACGAGTTAAATTCAGTCATTTTATGAGAAATTTTCAAGACAACGTGCCGCCATGTAATGGCACACTCAGACATTGTCTTCCACGGGCAGTGTAGGAGTATCTGTTACATATAAGTGTTTGTCAGCGTGAATCAACTGCACCGACACCCCGACACTCACAAAGCCACTGAAGTATATTGTATAGTAGCATTCAGTGGCTACTCATGTTGGTTGTCCCCGGGGAGGCAACAGCTGTTCTAGCTGTCACAAGACAAGTTACATTTGTCCTTCTTCTAAATAATCCCCAGGGGCTGCAAAAAAAAACTAAAGTCTTGCTGTTTGAGTGGCTCCTGTTTGATGTCACTGTTTTAAAAACTGTATTCGTACTAGGCCAATGCTCCTCTAATGACGTTACATCATCCGCTACCGCTACACCGCCTCACCGCTACACTGCTCATTATATCAGCTGCCATGGTGCACCTTCCCTCTTGCTTGCATAACAGCTGCAACTACACCGACGGTGCAACAGCTCCCGTTCCGATGCTGCCGCATTATCAGCAACTATGACGTGCTTTAGCACCTGCAGTCACAACAATCATCGCCACAACGACGATGCAGCAGCTGTTTTCCCCCACCAGCGACTTTATCTCTTTACATCTTCTTATTTGCATTAGTATATAAATATTATGCACGTCCTGTTATTACAGCAGCTTCTGTAGTTTTATGCCAACCAGGTAAATTTATTCGTTGATGGATCCGCAAGGTTGTAACTGGGGTTACAATGATGTTGAATAATGAATGCTAAAAGCGTTTGAGTTGCGACGAAGTAAATGACTATAAACTATGGTACACGTGACTCTAACTGTATTTTTAGGAAGAATTAACAAACTAAATCGTATTCTCCTTATAAAATACGTCTACATATCAAACAAAGCGAAAAAATACTCTGGTTTGCAGATTTCGCAGCTTTTTCTATTAAGAAATCAATTTAGGATTTCTTGTATAGTCATATTAGAAGACAGCAGAGGTAAATTCTATCAAAAAAATCAAAACTTTACTATCAAAAAAAGTAGATTTTTTATACCTTATTTGCATCCGATTTAATTTATCTTAGTGTAATATAATATAAGAATATGCAATATTTGTAGGAAATATGTACACCGAGGAACAATAATCTGATCCTTACATTACAGCAGATATTGCTACCAATACCAGCCTGAAAACTAATACAGCAAATTTAATGACTGTATTAAACAGTTCAACTTTATTTGCTTCACATTTTCCAATCTGATAGGATTAGCACTACTAATGCCCTAAATGTCCTATGCTTTGCCCGTCACGTTCCACGAAGGATGGTGTAAGCGTAATCGCTCACGTGAGGCAAACACGAATCGGGGGTTACATGGATCGTGCAGGACTTGTCGCCGTTATGGGGCCATGAGCAGGCGATGATCCTCCAATACATTTGTTTGACGATAATTGCGTGAATTCGAAATGATGAAGCAATTCTTTGTAAGCTCCACTATTTTTTGAAGGCAATATGAACCAATGTATA
>SDVV010000613.1:0-30312 GCA_016164225.1 Gammarus roeselii
CGACTAACGAAATAGAATCGTCTAGCGACTGACGAAATAGAATCGTCTGGCTGACTGACGGAATAGAATCATCTGGCGACTGACGAAATAAGATCGATTAGCTACAGAAGGAATAATATCGTTTATCGACAGACGTATTAAGATCGTCGGGCGACAGACTCAACCCCGTCTGTCGACAGACGGAATAAGATCGTCTGGCGACAGACGTAATAAGGTCGTTGAGAAACCGACGAAATAAGATCGTCTGACGACAGACTGCATCAAATCGTTTGACGACAGACACAATAAGATCGTCTGGCGACAGACGAAATAAGATCGTCTGGCGACAGACGAAATAGATTCGGCTGGCGACTGACGAAATAGAATCATTTGTCGTCTGACGGAATAGAATCATCTGGTGATTGGGGGAATGTTATCGTCTGGCGACTGACGGACTAGAATCGTCTGGCGACTGACGTAACAAATCGTCTGCCGACCGAAAGAATAAAACCGTCTGGCGACTGACGGAAATAAATCATCTGGCGACTGACGAAATAGAATCGTCTGGTGACTAACGGAATAGAATCGCCTGGCGACCGACGAAATAGAATCGTCTGGCGACTGAGAGAATCGAATCGTCTGGCGACTAACGAAATAGAATCGTCTAGCGACTGACGAAATAGAATCGTCTGGCTGACTGACGGAATAGAATCATCTGGCGACTGACGAAATAAGATCGATTAGCTACAGAAGGAATAATATCGTTTATCGACAGACGTATTAAGATCGTCGGGCGACAGACTCAACCCCGTCTGTCGACAGACGGAATAAGATCGTCTGGCGACAGACGTAATAAGGTCGTTGAGAAACCGACGAAATAAGATCGTCTGACGACAGACTGCATCAAATCGTTTGACGACAGACACAATAAGATCGTCTGGCGACAGACGAAATAAGATCGTCTGGCGACAGACGAAATAGATTCGGCTGGCGACTGACGAAATAGAATCATTTGTCGTCTGACGGAATAGAATCATCTGGTGATTGGGGGAATGTTATCGTCTGCCGACTGACGAACTAGTATCGTCTGGCGACTGACGGACTAGAATCGTATGACGATTGACGGACTAGAATCGTCTGGCGACTGACGAAATAGGATCGTCCGGCGACTAATGAAATAGAATCGTCTGGCAACTGACAAAATGGAATCGTCTGGCGACTGACAAAACTGAATCGTCTTGCGACTGACGAAATAGAATCGTCCGGCGACGGACGGAATAGAACCATCTGGCGACTAAAGGAATAGAATCGTATTTCAACAAACGGAATGGAATCGCCTTGCATCACCCGTAACAGAATCGTTTTTCGAGTGACGGAATAGAATCGTCTTGCGACTGACGGAACAGAATCGTCAGGTGACTGACGGAATAGAACCGTCTGGCGACTGAAGAATTAGAATCGTCTGGCGACGGAAAAATTCGAATCGTCTGGCGACTGACAGACTAGAATCGTCTGGCGACTGTCGGGAAAAAATCGTTTGGCGACTGAAATAATAGAATCGTCTGGCAACTGACGGAAAAAAATCGTCTGGCGACTGACGGAATAAAATCGTCTGGTGACTGACGCAATAGAATCTACAAGCGACTGACGGAATCGAATCGTGTGGTGACTGAAGGAATAAAATCCTTTGGTGACCTACGGATTGAGACCGTCTGGCGACTGACGGAGTAGAATCGTCTGGCGACAGATGGACTAGAATCGCATGGCAACTGACGGAATAAAATCGTCTGGTGACTGATGTTATAGAATCGTCTGGCGACATACGGAAGCAAATCGTCTGGCAATTGACGGAATATAATCGTTCGGCGACTGACGGAAAAAAATCGTCTGGCGACTGTCGGAATGGAATCATCTGATGACTAACGGAATAGAATCGTCTGTCGACTGACGGAATAAAACCGACTGGCGACTGAAGGAATCGAATCGTCTGGCGACTGTCTGAATAGAATCGTCTGGCGCCTGACTAAATAGAATCGTCTGGCGACCGTCGAAATATAATCGTCTGGCGACTGACGAAATGGAATTGTCTGGTGATTGACGAAAAAGAATCGTCTGGCGACTGACGGAATCGAGTCGTCTTACAACAGACGAAATAGAGTCGCCTAGCGACTGCCGTAATATAATCGTCAGGAGACTGACGGAATTGCATCATCTAGTGACTGACGAAATAGATTAGTCTGGCGACTGGCGGAATAGAATCGTCTAACGTCTGAAGAAATAAAATCGTCTGTCGACTGACGGAATGAGATCGTCTGGCGACTGACGGCATAAAATCGTCTGGCGACTGACAGAAAAAAATCGTATGGTAATTGATGGATTAGAATAGTCTGGCGACTGACGAAGTAGAATCGTCTGGCGAGTAACGGAATAGAACCGTCTGATGACTGAAGGAAGATGATCGTCTGGCGACTGACGGAAAAATATTGTCCGGTGTCTGACGGAATAGAATCGTCAGGCGACTAACGGAATAGAATCGTTTGTCGACTGACGGAATAGAATCGTCTGGCGACTGACGGAATAGAATCGTCTGGCGGCTGAAAGAAAGAATCGTCTGGCGATTGACGGAATGAGATCGTCTGGCGACTGACGGCGTTAAATCGTCTGGCGACGGACAGAATGGAATCGTATCACGACTGACGGAATAGAATAGTCAGGCGACTGACGGACTAGAATCGTATGGCCACGGACGGAATAAAATCGTCTTTGCGACTGACGGAGAAGAACTGTCTCGCGACGGCATAAAATCGTCTGGCGATCGACGGAATTGAATGGTCTGGCGACTGAAGGAATAGAATCGTCCGGCGACTTACGGAATAAGATCGTCTGGCTTCTGACGGCATAAAATCGTCTGGCGAGTGACAGAATAGAATCGTATGGCGACTGACGGAATAGAATAGTCTGGCGACTGACGGACTAGAATCGTATGACGACTGACGGACTAGAATCGTCTAGCGACCAAAGGACTAGTATCGTACGGCGACTGACGGAATAAAATTGTCTGGCGACTGAAGGCACAGAATCGTCTGGCGACTGACGGAAATAAATTGCCTGGCGACTGACGGAATAGAAACGTCTGGCGACTGACAAAATATCGTCCGTCGACGGACGGAATAGAATCGTTTGGCGACTGACGGAATAAAACCGATTAGCGATCGACGTAATAAAATCGTCGGGCGACTGACGGCACAGAATCGTCTGGCGACTGACGGAAAAAAATTGCCTGGCGACTGACGGAATAGAATCGTATAGCGACTGATGAAATAGAATACTATGGCGACTGACGGAATAGAATCGTCTGGCAACTAACGGACTAGAATCGTCGGGCGACTGAAGGAATAAAATCGTCTATCGACTGAAGGAATAGAATTGTCTGACGACTGACTGATTAGAATCGTCGGGCGGTTGACAAAATAGAATTTTCTTGCGACTGACGAAATAGAATGGTCTGGCTACTCATGAAATTGAATAGTCTGGTCACTGACCAAATTGAGTCATCAGGCGACAGACAAAATAGAATCGTCTGGCGACTGACGAAATAAAATCATCTGGCGACTGACGGAATAGAATCGTATGACGACTGACGGAATGGAATAGTCTGGCGACTAACGGACCAGAATCGTCTGGCGACATACGGACTAGAATCGCATGGCGAATGACGTTATAAAATCGTCTGGCGACTGAAGGCACAGAATCGTCTGGCGACTGACGGAAAAATATTGTCAGGTGACTGACAGAATAGAATCGTCTGGCGACTGACGGAATAGAATTGTCTGGCGACTGACGAAATAGGATCGTCTGTCGACTGACGGAATAGAATCTTCTGGCGACTGACGTAATGAAATCGTTTGGCGACTGACAGAATAAAATCGTATGGTGACTGACGGACCAGAATCGTCTGGCGGTTGACGGACTAGAATCGTATGGCGACTGACGGAATAAAATCGTCCGGCGATTGACGGAAAAGAATCGTCTGGCGACGTAATAGAATCGTCTGGCAATCGACGGAATAGAATTATCTGGCGACTGATGAAATAGAATCGTCTGGTGACAGACAAAATAATGTCGTCTGGCGACAAACAAAATGGAATCGTCTCGGGACTGGCGGAATAAAATCTCCTGGTGACTGGCGGAATAGAATCTTCTGGCGACTGACGTAAGAGATTCGTCTTTCAACAGACGGGATAAAATCGTCTGGCGGCTTAAGGAATAGAACCGTCTGGCGACTTACGGAAGAAAATCGGCTGGCAACTGACGGGATAGAATCGTCTGGTGACTGACGGAACAGAATCGTCTGGCGACTGATGTAATAGAATCGTCTGGCGACTGACGGAATAGAATCGTCTGGCGACAGACGAAATTGAATCGTCCGGCGACAGACGAATTTGAATCGTGTGGCGACTAACGAAATAGAACCATATGACGACTGACGGACTAGAATCGTCTGGCGACTGACGGATTAGAATCGTTTTGCGATTGACGAAATAGAATCGTCAGGCGACTGACGGAATAGAATCGTCTGGCGACGGACGAAATAGAGTAGTCTGTCGACTTAAGGAATAGAATCATCTAACGACTGACGGAATAGAATCGTCTATCGACTGAGAGAAGCGAATCGACTGGCTACTGACGGAATAAAATCGTCTGGCGGCTGAAGGAATAGAACCGTCCGGCGAATTACGGAAAAAAAATCGTCTGGCAACTGACTGAAGAGAGTCGTCTGGTGACTGACGAAATAGAATTGTCTGGCGACTGACGAAATAGAATCGTCTGGCGACTGACGGAATAGAATCGTCTGGCGACTGACGAAATAAGATCGATTAGCTACAGAAGGAATAAGATCGTCTGGCGACAGACGTAATAAGGTCGTCGGGAAACCGACGGAATAAGATTGTCTGGCGAAACACTACATTAGAGCGTCTGGCGACAGACGCAATAAGATCGTATGACGACAAACCATATAAGAACATCTTGCGACACACGAAATAGATTCGGCTGGCGACCGACGAAATAGAAACGTCTCGCAACTGTCGAAATAGAATCGTCTGGCAACTGGCAAAATGGAATCGTCTGGCGACTTACGGAATAGAATCGTCTGGCGACTGACGAAATAAAATCGTCTGTCGACTAACAGAATAAAATCGTCCGACAGCTGACGGTATAGAATCGTCCAGCGACTGACAGATTAGAATCATCCAGCGACTGACGGAATTGAATCGGCCACCTACGGACGGAAAAGAATCGGCAGGCGACTAGAATCGTTTGGCAACTGACGGAATGAGACCGTCTGACGACTTACGGAATAAAATCGTCTGGCGACTGACGGAAAAGAACCTTATGACGACTGACGGAATAGAATCGCCTGGGGACTGACGGAATAGAATCGTCTGGCGACTGACAGAATCGAATCGTCTGTCGACTGACGGAATAGAATCGTCTGGCGACTGACGGAATAGTATCGTCAGGCGACTGACGTACTCGAATCGTATGGCGTCTGACGGACTAGAATTGTCTGGCGACCTACGGACTGGAATCGTCTGACGACAGACTGCATCAGATCGTTTGGCGACAGACACAATAAGATCGTCTGGCGACAGACGAAATAAAATCGTCTGGCGACAGGCAAGATAGATTCGGCTGGCGACTGACGAAATAGAATCGTCTGGCGACTAACGGAATAGAATCGCCTGGCGACTGACGAAATAGAATCGTCAGTCGACTAACGGAATCGAATCGTCTGTCGACTGACGTAATAAAATCGTTTGGCGACTGACGGAATAGAATCGTCTAGCGGCAGAAGAAATTGAATCGTCTGGCGACAGACGAAATTGAATCGTGTGGCGACTAACAAAATAGAATCGTATGACGACTGACGGACTAGAATCGTCTGGCGACTGACGGATTAGAATCGTCTTGCGATTGACGTAATAGAATCGTCAGGCGACTGACGAAATAGAATCGTCTGGCGACGGACGAAATAGAGTAGTCTGGTGACTTAAGGAATAGAATCATCTAATGACTGACAGAATAGAATCGTCTGGCGACTGAGAGAAGAGAATCGACTGGCTACTGACGGAATAAAATCGTCTGGCGGCTGAAGGAATAGAACCGTCCGGTGAATTACGGAAAAAAATCGTCTGGCAACTGACGGAATAGAGTCGTCTAGTGACTGACGAAATAGAATCGTCTGGCGACTGACGAAATAGAATCGTCTGGCGACTGACGGAATAGAATCGTCTGGCGACTGACGAAATAAGATCGATTAGCTACAGAAGGAATAAGATCATTTGTCGACAGACGGACTAAGATCGTCGGGCGACAGACTAAACCCAGTCTGTCGACAGACAGAATAAGATCGTCTGGCGACAGACGTAATAAGGTCGTCGGGAAACCGACGGAATAAGATTCTCTGGCGAAACACTACATCTTAGCGTCTGGCGACAGACGCAATAAGATCGTATGACGACAAACCATATAAGAACATCTGGCGACACACGAAATAGATTCGGCTGGTGACTGACGAAATAGAATCGTCTCGCAACTGTCGAAATAGAATCGTCTGGCAACTGGCGAAATGGAATCGTCTGGCGACTTACGGAATAGAATCGTCTGTCGATTGACGAAATAAAATCGTCTGTCGACTAACAGAATAAAATCGTCCGACAGCTGACGGAATAGAATCGTCCAGCGACTGACAGAATATAATCGTCCAGCGACTGACGGAATTGAATCGGCCAGCGACGGACGGAAAAGAATCGGCCGGCGACTAGAATCATTTGGCAACTGACGGAATGAGACCGTCTGGCGACTGACGGAATAAAATCGTCTGGCGACTGACGGAATAGAACCTTATGACGACTGACGGAATAGAATCGCCTGTCGACTGACGGAATATAATCGTCTGGCGACTGACGGAATAGAACCTTATGACGACTGACGGACTAGAATCGTCTGGCGACCTACGGACTGAAATCGTCTGACGACAGACTGCATCAGATCGTTTGGCGACAGACACAATAAGATCGTCTGGCGACACACGAAATAAGATCGTCTGGCGACAGACGAAATAGATTCGGCTGGCGACTGACGAAATAGAATCATTTGTCGACTGACGGAATAGAATCATCTGGTAATTTATGGAATATTATCGTCTGGCGACTGACGGAATAGAATCGTCTGGCGACTGACGTAACAAATCGTCTGTCGACCGGAAGAATAGAACCGTCTGGCGACTGACGGAAAAAAGTCGCCTGGCGACTAACGAAATAGAATCGTTTGGCGACTAACGGAATAGAATCGCCTGGCGACGGACGGAATAGAATCGTCTGGCGACTGACAGAATCAAATCGTCTGTCGACTGACAGAATAGAAATGTCTGGCGACTGACGGAATAGAACCTTATGACGACTGACGGAATAGAATCGTCTGGCGACTGACGGACTAGTATCGTCTGGCGACTGACGGACTAGAATCATATGGTGACTGACGGACTAGAAACGTCGGGTGACCTACGAACTGGAATCGTCTGACGACAGACTGCATCAGATCGTTTGGCGACAGACACAATAAGATCGTCTGGCGACAGACGAAATAAGATCGTCTGGCGACAGACGGAATAGAATCATCTGGTAATTGATGGAATAGTATCGTCTGGCGACTGAATGAATAGAATCGGCTGGCGACTGACGGAACAAATCGTCTGTCGACCGAAGAAATAGAACCGTCTGGCGACTGATGGAAAAAAGTCGTCTGGCGACTAACGAAATAGAATCGTCTGGCGACTAACGGAATAGAATCGCCTGGCGACTGACGAATTAGAATCGTCCGGTGACTGACTGGAAAGAATCGTCTGGCGACTGACGGAATAGAATCGTATGGCGACTGACGGAATAGAATCGTCTGGCGACTGATGTAATAGAATCATCTGGCGACTAACGGAATAGAATCGTCTGGCGACTGACGAAATAAGATCGATTAGCTACAGAAGGAATGAGATCGTTTCTAGACAGACGGACTGAGATCGTCGGGCGGCAGAATGAACACCGTCTATCGACAGACGAATAAGATCGTATGGCGACAGACGAAATAAGGTCGTCGGGAAACCGACGGAATAAGATCGGCTGACGACAGACTGCGTCAGATCGTCAAGCGACAGACGCAATAAGATCGTCTGGCGACAGACGAAATAAGATCGTCTGGCGACAGACAAAATAGATTCGGCTTGGCGACAGACGAAATAGAATCATTTGTGGACTGACGATATAAAATCATCTGGCGACTGATGGAAGTAGATAATCGTCTGGCGACTGACGGAAAAAAATTGTATGGCATTTTACGAATCATCCGGCGACTGACTGAATTGAATCGTCTGGCGACTGACGGAATAAAATCGTCTGTCATTTTACGGAATATAATCATCTATTGACTGAAGGAATTTAAGCGTCTGGTGACTGACGGAATAGAATCGTCTGGCAACTGACGAAATGAGATCGATTGGCTACAGAAGGAATAAAATCGTTTTTTGACAGACGAAATAAGATCGTCGGACGATGGACTGAACCCCCTCTGTCGACCGACGGGATAAGATCGTCTGGAGACCGACGTAGTAAGATTGTCTGGCGACAGACTGCATAAGACCGTCTGGCGACTGACGGAATAGAATCTTATGACGACTGACGGAATAGAATAGTCTGGCGACTGACGGACTAGAATCGTCTGGCGACCTACGGACTAGAATTGTATGAGGACTGATTGGATGCAATCGTCTGGCGCCTGACGGGAAAGAATTGTCTGGTGAAGGAATAGAATCGTCAAACGACTGACGGAATAGAATCGTCCGGAGACTGAGGGAAGAGAATCGTCTGGCGACTGACGGAATAAAATAATTTGTCGACTGACGGAATAGAATCGTCTGTCGACTGACGGAATAGAAATGTCTGACGACTGACGAAATAGAATCGTCTTGCGACTGAAGGAACAGAACTGTCTGGCGACTGACGGAATTTTTTTGTCTGGTGACTGACGGAATAGAATCGTTTGGCGACTGACGGAATGAGACCGTCTGACGACTGACGGAATGAAATCAACTGGCGACTGACGGAATAGAATCTTATGACGACTGACGGAATATAATAGTCTGGCGACTGACGGACTAGAATCATCTGGCGACCTTCGGAATAGAATCGCATGGCAACTGACGTAATAAAATCGTCTGACGACTGAAGGCACCGAATCGTCTGACGACTGACGGAAAAATATTGTCTGCGACTGATGAAATAGAATCGTCTGGTGACTGACGGAATAGAGTCGTTTGGCGACTGACGAAATGGAATCGTCAGTCGACTAACGGAATAGAATCGTCTGTTGACTGACGTAATAAAATCGTTTGGCGACTGACGGAATAGAATCGTCTGGCGACAGACGAAATTGAATCGTCTGGCGACAGACGAAATTAAATCGTCTGACGGTCTCAGACGGAATGAGACCGTCTGTCGACTGACGGAATGAAATCAACTGGCGACTGACGGAATAGAATCTTATGACGACTGACGGAATATATTAGTCTGGCGACTGACGGACTAGAATCGTCTGGCGACTGACGGACTTGAATCGTCTTGCGATTGACGTAATAGAATCGTCTGGCGACTGACAGAATAGAATCGTCTGGCGACGGACAAAATAGAGTAGTCTGTCGGCTTAAGGAATAAAATCATCTAACGACTGACGGAATAAAATCGTCTGGCGACTGAGAGAAGAGAATCAACTGGCTACTGACGGAATATAATCGTCTGGCGGCTGAAGGAATAGAACCGTCCGGCGACTTACGGAAAAAAAATCGTCAGGCAACTGACGGAATAGAGTCGTCTGGCGACTGACGAAATAGAATCGTCTGGCGACTGACGGAATAGAATCGTCTAGCGACTGACGGATCGAAGTCGTTTGGCGACAGACGAAATAGAATTGTCTGTCGACTGACGGAATAGAATCGTCTGTCGACTGACGTAATAAAATTGTTTGGCAGCTGAGGAATAGAATCATATGACGACGGATGGATTGAATCGTCTGGCGACTGACGGACCAGATAGTCTGGCGACTGACGGACTAGAATCGTATGGCGACTGTTGGAATGCAATCGTCTGGCGACTGACGAAAAAAAATTGTCTAGTGAAGGAATAGAATGGTCAAACGACTGACGGAATAGAATCGACCGGAGACCTAGTGAAAAGAATCGTCTGGCGACTGACGGAATAGAATCATTTGTCGACTGACGGAATAGAATCGTCTGTCGACTGACGGAATAGAACCGTCTGACGACTGACGAAGTAAAATCGTCATGCAACTGAAGAGCAGAACTGTCTGGCGACTGACGGAAAAATTTTGTGTGGTGACTGACGGAATAGAATCGTTTGGCGACAAACGGAATGAGACCGTCTGACGACGAAACGGAATGAAATCAACTGGCGACTGACGGAATAGAATCTTATGACAACTGACGGAACATAATAGTCTGGCGACTGACGGACTAGAATCATCTGGCGACCTACGGACTAGAATCGCATGGCGACTGACGTAATACAATCGTTTGACGACTGAAGGCACAGAATCGTCTGACGACTGACGGAAAAATATTGTCTAGCGACTGACGGAATAGAATTGTCTATGGACTGACGGAATAGAGTCGTTTGGCGACTGACGAAATAGAATCGTCAGTCGACTAACGGAATAGAATCGTCTGTCGACAGACGTAATAAAATCTTTATGTGACTGACGGAATAGAATCGTCTGGCGACAGACGAAATTGAATCGTCTGGCGACAGACGAAATTGAATCGTGTCGCGACTAACGAAATAGAATCGTATGACGACTGACGGACTAGAATCGTCTGGCGACTGACGGACTAGAATCGTTTTGCGATTGACGTAATAGAATCGTCAGGCGACTGACGGAAGAGAATCGTCTGGCGACGGACGAAATAGAGTAGTCTGTCGACTTAAGGAATAGAATCATCTAACGACTGACGGAATAGAATCGTCTAGCGACTGAGAGATGAGAATCGACTGGCTACTGACGGAATAAAATCGTCTGGCGGCTGAAGGAATAGAACCGTCCGGCGAATTACGGAAAAAAAAATTATCTGGCAATGACGGAATAGAGTCGTCTGGTGACTGACGGAACAGAATCGTCTGGCGACTGACGAAATAGAATCGTCTAGTGACTGACGGAATAGAATCGTCTGGCGACTGACGAAATAAGATCGATTAGCTACAGAAGGGATAAGGTCGTTTGTCGACAGACGGACTTAGATCGTCGGGCGACAGACTAAACCACGTCCGTCGACGGACGGAATAAGATCGTCTGGCGACAGACGTAATAAGGTCGTCGGGAAACCGACGGAATAAGATTATCTGGCGAAACACAACATTAGAGCGTCTGGCGACAGACGCAATAAGATCGTATGACGACAAACCATATAAGAACATCTGGCGACACATGAAATAGATTCGGCTGGCGACTAACGAAATAGAATCGTCTCGCAACTGTCGAAATAGAATCGTCTGGCAACTGGCAAAATGGAATCGTCTGGCGACTTACGGAATAGAATCGTCTGGCGACTGACGAAATAAAATCGTCTGTCGACAAACGGAATAAAATCGTCCGCCAGCTGATGGAATAGAATCGTCCAGCGACTGACAGAATAGAATCATCCAGCGACTGACGGAATTGAATCGGCCAGCGACGGACTGAAAAGAATCGGCCGGGTTACTAGAATCGTTTGGCAACTGACGGAAAGAGACCTTCTGGCGACTGTCGGAATAAAATCGTCTTGCGACTGATGGAATAGAATCTTATGACGCCTGACGGAATAGAATCGCCTGGCGACTGACGGAATAGAATCGTCTGGCGACTGACAGAATCGAATCGTCTGTCGACTGACGGAATAGAATTGTCTGGCGACTGACGGACTAGTATCGTCTGGCGACTGACGGACTAGAATCGTGTGGCGACCTACGGACTGGTATCGTCTGAAAACAGACTGCATCAGATCGTTTGGCGACAGACACAATAAGATCGTCTGGCGACAGACGAAATAAGATCGTCTGGCGACAGACGAAATAGATTAGGCTGGCGACTGACGGAATAGAATCATTTATCGACTGACGGAATAGAATCATCTGGTGATTGATGGAATATTATCGTCTGCCGACTGACGGAATAGAATCGTCTGGCGACTGACGTAACAAATCGTCTGTCGACCAAAGGAATAGAACCGTCTGGCGACTGACGGAAAAAATCGTCTGGCGACTAACGAAATAGAATCGTCTGGCGACTAACGGAATGAAATCATCTTGCGACTGACGGAATAGAATCATCAGGCGACTGACAGAATCGAATCGTCTGTCGACTGACGGAATAGAATCGTCTGGCGACTGACGAACTAGTATCGTCTGGCAACTGAGTCGACCGAAGGAATAGAACCGTCTGGCGACTGACCGAGAAAAATCGTCTGTCGACTAATGAAATAGAATCGTCTGGCGACTAACGGAATAGAATCGCCTGGCGACTGACAGAATAGAATCATCTGGTGATTGATGGAATATTATCGTCTGCCGACAGACACAATAAGATCGTCTGGCGACAGACGAAATAAGATCGTCTGGCGACAGACGAAATAGATTAGGCTGGTGACTGACGAAATAGAATCATTTGTCGACTGACGGAATAGAATCATCTGGCGATTTATGGAATATTATCGTCTGCCGACTGACGGAATAGAATCGTCTGGCGACTGACGTAACAAATCGTCTGTCGACCGAAGGAATAGAGCCGTCTGGCGACTGACGGAAAAAAATCGTCTGGCGACTAACGAAATAGGATCGTCTGGCGACTAACGGAATAGAATCACCTGGCGACTGATGGAATCGAATCATCTGGCGACTGACAGAATCGAATCGTCTGTCGACTGACGGAATAGAATTGTCTGGCGACTAATGAAATAGAATCGTCTGGCGACTGACGTAACAAATCGTCTGTCGACCGAAGGAATAGAATCGTCTGGCGACTGACGGAAAAAAATCGTCTGGCGACTAATGAAATAGAATCGTCTGGCGACTAACGGAATAGAATCGCCTGGCGACTGAAGGAATATACTCGTCTGGCGACTGACTGGAAAAAATCGTCTGGCGACTGACGGAATAGAATCGTCTGGCGACTGACGGAATAGAATCGTCGGGCGACCGACGGAATAGAATCATCTGATGACTGAAGAATTAGAATCGTCTGGCGACTGAAGAATTAGAATCGTCTGACAACTGACAGACTAGAATCGTCTGGCGACTGACGGGAAAAATCGTACGGCGACGGAAGGAATAGAATCGTCCGGCGACTGACTGGAAAGAATCGTCTGGCGACTGACGGAATAGAATCGTCTGGCGACTGACGGAATAGAATCGTCTGGCGACTGACGGAATAGAATCGTCGGGCGACCGACGGAATAGAATCGTCTGGTGACTGACGAAATAAAATCGTCTGGTGACCTACGGAATAAGACCGTATGGCGACCGACGGAGTAGAATCGTCTGGCGACTGACGGAATAGAATCGTCTGACGACCGACGAAATAAAATCGATTAGCTACAGGAAGAATAAGATCGTTTGTCGACAGACGGACTAAGATCGTCGGGCGACAGACTGAGCCCCGTCTGTCAACAGACGGAATAAGATCGGCTGGCGACAGACGTAATAAGATCGTCGGGAAACCGACGGAACAAGATCGTCTGACGACAGACTACATCAGATCGTCCGGCGACAGACACAATAAGATCGTATGGCGACAGACGGAATAAGATCATCTGGCGACAGACGAAATAGATTCGACTGGCGACTGACGAAATATAATCATTTGTCGACTGACGGAATAGAATCATCTGAAGATTGATGGAATATTATCGTCATGTAGCTGGACCCTGCGTGCTGGATACAGATTGCGAGATATGGATACCCTTGCGTGCTGGATGCCATGAAAGACACTCTTCGCAGGATGCAAACACGGGCCTGACCAGACAGTCGCCGTCCGCTCCAAGAGAACGCTGAGTTGCAGCCATTGTTGTATAAACAGTGACCCTGTTTGTCGGGAGAAGTCACGCCTCGCAACTGAAAAACTGCACAGGCAAGCGCTCCGGTTGTTTAAACAGTGGTCTAGTCGAGCGAGGAAGCCGCCACGAGTTCAAGAGGCCTTAGAGTCTTAACAATGAACAGTAATGATTGTTTTAAATTAAGGTGTGATATTGTAGGCACGGTCGAGAGGCTAGCAATGAGCCGTTTAGTTACGTGTGGTGAGGCCTGCGTGCTCTTTGCAACCGATCATCAAGTGTTGAGCTGCAGGATGTCAAGAACAAAGGTTATTAATTGTAAGGTTAGCTTGCGTAGTATTAAAGACTGGTAGCTGTGTAATCGGTATGATGTTGGCCCTAAGCCTATTTGTTACCTATATGTGTTATTTGCTAGTGTAACTGCGACATTGGTTTAAGAGGAGTGGCCGGGGTGTTGTTCCCAAGCGAGTAGTGGGCGCTGAAGTCACGTTTTAGACTATATAAGGCAGTGTCACCGAGTAACGGGAGGATTTCCTTTCTCAAACTCGCCATGTGAAGGACACGTCGTTATACACGTCCTGCTGCCCGTGCAAATTGCTAAGCCCGACCCCTGCGACGCCATGGACATCACAAGTTAGACAGTGTCCCGTTTTTCTCTATAAATGCATAGACACTTAAAGTTCGACGATTCTTCGAGATCCTTCAGTGGGAGATTAGACAGTGTCCCGTTTTTCCCAATAAATGCATAGACACTTAAAGTTCAACGATTATACAACGTTGGGAAGTAACCCGGTGTCCCGATTCTGTTTTCTCAATCATAAAACAAACTTCGGGAACAAATAGCTTTAGAAGACAGTCGATATCTACAACGTGCATCAAATTCAACGCCAAAAGTGCCAGTCGGACGACGATCCAGCATCGCTAGACGGGCTTTGCTGGACGCAGAGGAGCTCCTTCATCCGGCACGAGGACCTAGAAACAGAGGTCACTGACCCGGGTGAGCGTTACTTGGTCACTATTTCTACATCTACGAGGGGTAACTCGTTACTTTACCCCGTATGTTGTTCAGAGGTTTGGGGCCAGTTGTAATTCAGAGAGCGATATATTTTAAATGATCCACGTAGGTTAAAGTTAGGATGGCGATCGTTTCGCCAGTGTGAAGGTATAGACGATATGTATTTGACTTATGTTACTGATGTTCCTTTTTGCTGTTTTTTTTCTACTTACGCACAGTTGTGCGTGTATACTGTTGTGGTTTTTTCCCTTTGCGCACGGTTGTGCATAATATAGATAGGCTGTGTCATTTGTGAGTGGGTAGTAATTTGAAGCCAGTCTCAGGGCTTCTCTTGGTTATAATGAAATATAGGTTGTACTGTTTTTCTAGTGGTTTAAATTCCCCACACATTCCCCACAGATTATATATTTAATTGTTAATATATCATCTCCTAGACCCACTCAACTGAGAAGCTGGTGAGTGTCACGTTGAGTAAATACCCTAGAACTCTCCTGGGTCGGGCGAACTCACCAGCCCGCCGGCCATTGATGGGTATCTATCGATACATGATTGATTGCCTTTGATTTCTTTAAATTTACTTGGCGGGCTACAGTCTGGCGACTGACGGACTAAAATCGCCTGGCGACTAACGGAATAGAATCGTCTGGCGACTGACAGAATCGAATCGTCTGTCGACTGACGAAATAGGATCGTCCGGCGACTGTCGAAATAGAATCGTCTGGCGACTGACAAAATGGAATCGTCTGGCGATTAACGAAATAGAATCGTCTGGCGACTGATGAAATAGAATCGTCTGGTGACTGTCGAAATAGAATCGTCTGGTGACTGTCAAAATAGAATCGTCTGGCGACTGACAAAATGGAATCGTCTGACGACTGACGAAATAGAATCGTCCGGCGACTGACGGAATAGAATCGTCTGGCGACTAATGGAATCGAATCGTCTCTCAACAAACGGAATAGAATCGTCTTGCGATAGCCGTGATAGAATCGTCTTTCGACAGACGGAATTGAATCGTATTGCGACTGACGGACAAGAATCGTCAGGTGACTGACGGACTAGAACCGTCTGGCGACTGAAGAATTAGAATCGTCTGGCGACTGAATAATTAAAATCGTCTGGCGACTGACAGAGTAGAATCGTCTGGCGACAGACTGGAAAGAATCGTCTGGCGACTGACGGAATAGAAACGTTGGCGACTGATGGAATAGAATCGTCTGGCGACAGACGGAATAGAATCGTCGAGCGACTGACGCAATAGAATCTTCTGGTGACTGACGGAATAAAATTGTCTGGTGACCTACGGAATAAGACCGTCTGGCGACTGACGGAGTAGAATCGTCTGGCGACTGACGGAATAGAAACGTATAGCAGCTGACGGAATTGAGTAGCGTGACGACTGACGGACTAGAATCGTCTGGCGACAGATGGACTAGAGTCGTAGGGCAACTGACGGAATAAAATCGTCTGGCGACTGATGTAACAGAATCGTCTAGCGACTTACGGAAAAAAATCGTGTGGCAACTGACGGAATAGAATCGTTCGACGACTGACGGAAAAGATCCGTCTGGCGACTGTCCGAATAGAATCATCTGACGACTGACGGAATAGAATCGTCAGGCGACTGAAGGAATAGAATCGTTTGACGACTGGCGGAATAAGATCGATTGGCAACAGTCGGAATAAAATCGTCTGTCGACAGACGGGCTAGAATCGTCAGTCGACTGACGGACTAGAATCGTATAGCGACTGACGGAATAAAACCGTCTGCCGACTGAAGGAAAAGAATCGTCTGGCGACTGTCGGGATAGAATCGTCTGGCGCCTGACGAAATAGAATCGTCTGGCGACTGACGAAATTGAATCGTCTTTCGACTGACAAAATAGATTCGCCTGGTGACTGACGAAATAGAATCGTCTGGCGACCGTCAAAAAAAATCGTCTGGCGACTGACGAAATGGAATCGTCTGGCGATTGACGGAATAGAATCGTCTGGTGACTGACGTAATAGAGTAGTCTGTCACCTGACGGAATAGAATCGTCTAACGACTGAGGTTATAGAATCGTCTGGTGACTGAGGAAAGAGAATCGTCGGGCGACTGACGGAATAGAATCGTCTGGCGGCTGAAGGAATAAAACTGTCTGACGACTTACGGAAAAAAATCGTCAGGCAACTGACGGAATAGAGTCGTCTGGCAACTGACGGAATAGAATCGTCTGGCGACTGACGAAGTAGAATAGTCTGGCGACTGACGGTATAGAATCGTCTGGCGACTGACGGAATAAGATTGATTAGGGACAGAAGGAATAAGATCGTTTGTCGACAGACGAACTAAGATCGTCGGGTGACAGACTGAACACCGTCTGTCGACAGACGGAAAAAGATCGTACGGCGACAGACGAAATAAGGTCGTCGGGAGACCGACGGAAACAGATCGTCTGACAGCACACTACATAAGAGCGTCTGCCGACAGACGCAATAAGATCGTATGACGACAGACCAAATAAGAACATCTGGCGACACACGAAATAGATTCGACTGGCGACTAACGAAATAGAATCTTCTCGCGACTGTCGAAATAGAATCTTCTGGCAACTGACAAGATGGAATCGTCTGGCGATATACGGAATAGAATCGTCTGGCGACTGACAAAATAAAATCGTCTGTCGACTGACGGAATAAAATCTTCCGACAGATGACGGAATAGAATCGTCCGGCGATTGACAGAATAGAATCATCCGGCGACTGACGGAATTGAATCGGTCGGCGACGGACGAAAAAGAATCGTCCGGTGACTGACGGAGTAGAATCGTCTGGTAACTGACGGAATAGAATCGTTTGGCCACTGACAGACTAGAATCGTCTGGCGACTGACGGACTAGAATCGTATAGCGACTGACGGAATAAAATCGTCTGGCGACTGACGGAAAAGAATTGTCTGGCTACGGAATAGAACCGTCTGGCGATTGACGGAATAGAATATTCTGGCGACTGTTGAAATAGAATCGTCTGGCGACAGACGGAATTGAATCGTCTGGCGACAGACGAAATTAAATTGTGTGGCGACTAACAAAATGAAATCGTCTGGCGACTGACGGAATAAAACCATCTGGCGACTGTCGGAATATAATCTCCTGACGACTGACGTAAGAGAATCGTCTCTCAACAGACGAAATAGAATCGTATTGCGGCTGCCGTAAAAGAATCGTCAGGCGACTGTCGGAATATAATCGTCCGGTGACTGTCGGAATATAATCGTCTGGCGACTAATGGAATAGAATCGTCTCTCAACAAACGGAATAGAATCGTCTTGCGATAGCTGTAATAGAATCGTCTTTCGACTGACGGAATAGAATCGTCTTGCGACTGACGGAATAGAATCGTCAGGTGACTGACGGAATAGAACCGTCTGGTGACTGAAGAATTAGAATCGTCTGGCGACTGACGGACTAGAATCGTCTGGCTACTGACAGAGTAGAATAGTCTAGCGACTGACTGGAAAGAATCGTCTGGCGACTGACGGAATAGAAACGTATGGCGACTGATGGAATAGAATCGTCTGGCGAGTGACGAAATAGATTAGTCTGGTGACTGACGGAATATAATCGTCTGACGACTGACGAAATTAAATCGTCTGTCGACTGACGGGATAAAATCGTCCGACAGCTGACGGAATAGAATCGTCCGGCGACTGACAGAATAGAATCATCTGGCGACTGACGAAATTGATTCGGCCGGCGACGGACGGAAAAGAATTGTCTGGTGAAGGAATAGAATCGTCCGTAGACTGAGGGAAGAGAATCGTCTGACAAGTGACGAAGTAGAATCGTTTGGCGACTAACGGACTAGAATCGTCTGGCGACTGATGGAAAAAATCGTCTGGCGACTGAAAGAACAGAGCCGTGGGGCGACTGACGGAAAAATATTGTCTGGCGACTGACGAAATAGAATCATTTGTCGACTGACGGAATAGAATCGTCTGTCGACTGACGTAATAAAATCGTTTGACGACTGACGGAATAGAATCGTATGACGACTGACGGATTAGAATCGTCTGGAGGCTGACGGACTAGAATCGTATGGCGACTGCCGGGATAAAATCGTCTGACGACTGACGTAACAAATCGTCTGTCGACCGAAGGAAGAGAAACGTCTGGCGACTGACGGAAAAAAATTGTCGGTCGACTGACGAAATAGAATCGTCTGGCGACTGATGGACTGGAATCGTCTGGCGACTGACGAAAGAAATCGTCTGGCGACTTAAGGAACAGAACCGTCTCTCGATTGACGGAAAAATATTGTCAGGCGACTGACGTAATAGAATCATTTGACGACTGACGGAAAGAGACTGTCTGGCGACTGACGGAATATAATCGTCTGACGACTGAAGGCACAGATCGTCTGACGACTGACGGAAAAATATTGTCTGGCGACTGACGGAATAGAATCGTCTGGCGACTGACGGAATAGAGTCGTTTGGCGACTGACGAAATAGAATCGTCTGCCGACTGACGGAATAGAATCGTCTGTCGACTGACGTAATAAAATCGTTTGACGACTGACGGAATAGAATCGTATGACGACTGACGGATTAGAATCGTCTGGAGGCTGACGGACTAGAATCGTATGGCGACTGCCGGGATAAAATCGTCTGGCGACTGACGGAAGAGAATTGTCTGGCTACGGAGTAGAACCGTCTGGCGAGTGACGGAATAGAATATTCTAGCGACTGATTAAATAAAATCATCTGGCGACCGACAAAATTGAATCGTCTGGCGAAAACCGAAATTGAATCGTGGGGGGACTAACAAAATGGAATCGTCTGGCGACTGACGGAATAGAACCATCTGGCGACTGTCGGAATAGAATTTTCTGACGACTGACGTAAGAGAATCGTCTTTCAACAGACGGAATAGAATCGTCTTGCGGCTGCCGTAAAAGAATCGTCAGGCGACTGTCGGAATAGAATCGTCTGGCGACTGCATAAATAGAGTAGTCTGTCGACTGACGGAATAGAATCGTCTGGCGACTTACGGAAAAAAATCGTCTGGCAGTTGACGGAATAAAACCGTTCGGCGACTGATAGAAAAGATCCGTCTGGCGACTGTCGGAATAGAATCATATGACGCCTTATGGAATAGAATCGTCAGGTGACTGAAGGAATAGAACTGTCTGGCGACTCACGGAAAAAAAGCGTCAGGCAACTGACGTAATGGAGTCGTCTGGCAACTGACGAAATAGAATCGTCTGGCGACTGACGAAATAGAATCGTCTGGCGACTGACGAAATAGAATCGTCTGGCGCATGACGAAATAGAATCGTCTGACGACTGACGAAATTGAATCGCCCTGCGACCGACGAAATAGGTTCGTCTGGTGACTGACGAAATAGAATCGTCTGGTGACCGTCAAAAAATAATCGTCTGGCGACTGACGTAATGGAATCGTCTGGCGATCGGCGGAATAGAATCGTCTGGCGACTGACGTAATAGAGTAGTCTGTCACCTGACGGAATAGAATCGTCTAACGACTGACGGAATAGAATCGTCTGGCGACTGAGGAAAGAGAATCGTCTAACGACTGACGGAGTAGAAACATCTGGCGACTGAGGAAAGAGAATCGTCTGGCGACTGACGAAATAGAATCGTCTGGCGACTGACGGACTAGAATCGTCTGGCGACTGACGAAAAAAATCGTCTGGCGACTGAAGGAATAGAACTGTCTCTCGACTGACGGAAAAATATTATCTTGCGACTGACGGAATATAATCATTTGGCGACTGACGGAATGAGACTGTCTGGCGAATGACGGAATAAAATCGTCTGGCGACTGACGGAATAGAATCTTATGACGACTGACGGAATAGAGTAGTCTGGCGACTGACGGACTAGAATCGTCTGGTGACCTACGGACCAGAATCGCATGGCGACTGATGTAATAAAATCGTCTGACGACTGAAGGCACAGAATCGTGTGACGATTGATGGAAAAATATTGTCTGGCGACTAACGGAATATAATCATCTGTCGACTTACGGAATAAAGTCGTTCGGCGACTGAAGAAATAGAATCGTCTGCCGACTGACGGAATAGAATTGTCTGTCGACTGACGTAATAAAATCGTTTGGCGACTGACAGAATAGAAGGGTATGACGACTGACGAACTAGAATCATCTGGCGACTGACGGATTAGACTCGTACGGCGACTGACGGAATGAAATCGTCTGGTGACTGACGGAAAAGAATTGTCTAGCGACGGAATGGAACCGTCTGGCGATTGATGGAATAGCATATTCTGGCGACTGATGAAATAGAATCGTCTGGCTACAGACGAAATTGAATCGTCTGGCGACAGACTAAATTGAATCGTGTGGCGACTAACAATATGGAATCTTCTGGCGACTGACAAAATAGAAGCAGCTGGTGACAGTCGGAATAGAATCTTCTGACGACTGACGTAAGAAAATCGTCTTTCAACAGACGGAATAGAATCGTCTTGCGGTCGCCGTAATAGAATCGTCAGGCGACTGTCGGAATAGAATCGTCTGGCGACCGACGAAATAGAGTAGTCTGTCGACTGAAGGAATAGAATCGTTTAACGACTGACGGAATAGAATCGTTTGGTGACTGAGAGAAGAGAATCGTCTGGCGACTGACGGAATAAAATCGTCTGGCGGCTGAAGGAATAGAACCGTCTGGTGACACACGGGAAAACATCGTCTGGTAACTGACGGAATAGAATCGTCTGGCGATTGACGGAATAGAATCGTCTGGCGCCTGATGAAATAGAATCGTCTGGGGAATGACGGAATAGAATCGTCTGGTGACTGACAGGATAGAATCATCTGGCGACTGACGGAGTAGAATCGTCTGGCAACTGAAGGAATAAAATCGTCTATCGACTGAAGGAATAGAATCGTGTGGCGGCTGAAGGAATAGAATCGTCTGGCGGCTGACAAAATAGAATTTTCTTGCGACTGACGAAATAGAATGGTATGGCGACTGATGAAATTGAATCGTCTGGTCACTGACCAAATTGAGTCATCAGGCAACTGACGAAAAAGAATCGTTCGGCAGCTGAAGAAATAGAATCATCTGACGACTGACGAAATAAAATCGTCTGGCGACTGTCGAAAGAGAATCGTCTGGTGATTGAAAAATTGAATCGTCTGGCGACTGACCATATAGGATCGTCTGGCGACTGACGGAATAGAATCGTCTGGCAACTGGCGTAATAGAATCGTATTGCGACTGACGGAAAAGAATCGTCTGGCAACTGACGGAATAGAATCTTTTGGCGACAGACGCAATAAGATCGTCTGGCGACAAATGAAATAAGATCGTCTGGCGACTGACGGAGTAGAATCGTCTGGCGACTGACGGACTAGAATCGTACGGCGACTGACGGAATGCAATCGTCTGGCGACTGACGGAAAAGAATTGTCTGGCGAAGGAATAGAATCGTCAAACGACTGACAGAATAGAATCGTCCGGAGACTGAAGGAAGAGAATCGTCTGGCGACTGACGGAATAGAATCATCTGTCGACTGACGGAATAAATTCGTCTGGCGACTGACGGAATAGAACCGTCTGACGACTGACGAATTTGAATCGTTTGGCGACTGACGGACTAGAATCGTCTGGCGACTGACGAAAAAAGTTGTCTGGCGACCGAAGGAACAGAACCGTCTGGCGACTGACGGAAAAATATTGTCTGGCGACTGACGAAATAGAATCGTTTGGCGACTGACTGAATGAGACTGTCTAACGACTGACGGAATGCAATCGTCTGGCGACTGACGGAAAAAATTGTCTGGCGAAGGAATAGAATCGTCAAACGACTGACGGAATAGAATTGTCCGGAGACTGAGGGAAGAGATTCGTCTGGCGACTGACGGAATAGAATCATCTGTCAACTGACGGACTAGAATCGTATGGCGACTGACGGAATAAAATCGTTTGGCGACTGACGGAATAAAATCGTCTGGCGACTGAAGGAACAGAACCGTCTGGCGACTGACGGAAAAATATTGTCTGGCGACTGATGGAATAGAATTGTTTGGAGACTGACGGGATGAGACTGTCTAGCGACTGACGGGATGCAATCGTCTGGCAACTGACGGAAAAGAATTGTCTGCCGAAGGAATAGAATCATCAAACGACTGACGGAATAGAATCGTCCAGAGACTGAAGGAAGAAAATCATCTGGCGACTGACGGAATAGAATCATCGGTCGACTGACGGAATAGAATCGTCTGGTGACTGACCGAATAGAACCGTCTGACGACTGACGAAGTAGTATCGTCTGGCGACTGACGGACTAGAATCGTCTTGCGACTGACGTAACCAATCGTCTGTCAATCGAAGGAATAGAACCGTTTGGCGACTGACAGAAAAAATCGTCTGGCGACTGACGGAATAGAATCGTCTGGCGACCGACGGAAGGAAATCGTCTGGCGACTGACAGATTGGAATCGTCTGGTGACTGACGGAATAGACTCGTCTGGCGACTAACGGACTAGAGTAGTCTGGCGACTGACGGACTAGAATCGTCTCGCTGCTGACGAAATAGAAGTGTCTGGCGACTGATGAAATGGAATGGTGTGGCGACTGAGGAAATTGAATCGTCTGGCCACTGACGAAATTGATTCGTCTGGTGACTGACAGAATTTAATCGTCTGGCGACTGACGAAATAAAATCGGCTGGCGACTGACGGACTAGAATCATCTCGCGGCTGACGAAATAGAAGTGTCTGGCGACCGATGGAATTGAATGGTGTGGCGACTGAGGGAATTGAATCGTCTGGCCACTGACGAAATTGAGTCGTCTGGTGACTGACAGAATAGAATCGTCTAGCAACTGACGGGAAAAAATCGTAGGACGACTGAAAGAATAGAATCGTCTGGCGACTGACGGAATAGAATCGTCTGTCGACTGACGGTACATAATCGTTCGGCGATTGAAGGAATAGAATCGTCTGGCGACTTACGGAAAAAAAATCGTCGGGCAACTGACGGAATAGAACCATTCGGTGACTGACGGAAAAGAATCGTCTGGCGACTGTCGGAATTGAATCATTTGATGACTGACGGAATAGAATCGTCTGGTGACTGACGGAATAGAATCGTCTGGCGACTAACGGAATAAGATCGATTAGCTACAGACGGAATAAGATCGTCGACGAAAGACGGACTAGAATCGTTTAACGACTGACGGAATAGAATCGTCTGGAGACTGAGGGAAGAGGATCGTCTGGCAACTGGCGGAATAGAATCCTCTGATGACTGACGAAATTGCATCATCTAGTGATTGATGAAATTGAGTAGTCTGGCGACTGGCGGAATAGAATCGTCAAACGACAAACGGAATAGAATCGTCCGGAGACTGAGGGAAGAGAATCGACTAGCAACTGACGTAATAGAATCTCCTGTCGACTGACGAAGTAGAATTGTCTGGCGACTAAAGGAATAGAACTGTCTGACGACTGACGAAGTAGAATCGTCTGGCGACTGACGGACTAGAATTTTCTGGCGACTGACGAAAAAATCGTCTTGCGACTAAAGGAACAGAATCGACTGTCGACGGACGGAAAAATATTGTCTGGTGACTGACAGAATAGAATCGTCTGTCGACTGACGGAATAGATTCGACTGTCGACTGACGGAATAGAATCGTCTGGCGACTGACGTAATAGAGTAGTCTGTCACATGACGGAATAGAATCGTCTAACGACTGACGGAATAGAATCGTCTGGCGACTGAGGAAAGAGAATCGTCTGGCGACTGACGGAATAAAATCGTCTGGCGGCTGAAGGAATAGAACTGTCAGGCGACTTACGAAAAAAAATCGTCAGGCAACTGACGGAATAGAGTCGTCTGGCAACTGACAAAATAGAATCGTCTGGCGACTGACGAAATCGAATCGGCTAGCGACTGACGGAATAGAATCTTCTGGCGACTGACGGAATAAGATCGATTAGCGACAGGAGGAATAAGATCGTTTGTCGACAGACGAACAAAGATCGTCGGTCGACAGACTGAACACCGTCTGTCGACAGACGGAACAAGATCGTACGGCGACAGACGAAATAAGGTCGTCAAGAGACCGACGGAATAAGAAGGTCTGGCGACACACTACATTAGAGCGTCTGGCGACAGACGCAATGAGATCGTATGACGACAGACCATATAAGAACATCTGGCGACGCACGAAATAAATTCGGCTGGCGACTAACGAAATAGAATCTTCTCGCGACTGTCGAAATAGAATCGTCTGGCAGTTGACAAGATGGAATCGTCTGGCGACTTACGGAATAGAATCGTCTGACGACTGACGAAATAAAATCGTCTGTCGACTGACGGAATAAAATCGTCCGACAACTGACGGAATAGAATCGTCCGGAGACTGAGGGAAGAGAATCGTCTGGCGACTGACGGAATAGAATAATCTGTCAACTGACAGAATAGAATCGTCCGGCGACTGACGAAACAGAACCGTCTGACTACTGACGAAGTAGAATCGCCTTGCGACTAACGGACTAGAATCGTCTGGCGACTGACGGAACATATCGTCTGGAGACTGAAGGAACAGAACCGTCTGGCGACTGACGGAAAAATATTGCCTGGCGACTAACGGAATAGAATCGTTTGACGACTGACGGATTAGAATCATCTGGTGACTGATAGAATAGGATCGTCTGGCGACTGACAGACTAGAATCATCTGGCGACCTACGGACTAGAATCGCATGACGACTGACGTAATAAAATCGTCTGACAACTAAAAGCACAGAATCGTCTGACGACTGACGGAAACATATTGTCTGGCGGCTGACAGAATAGAATCGTCTGGCGACTGACGGAATCGAGTCGTTTGGCGACTGACGAAATAGAATCGTCTGCCGACTGACGGAATAGAATCGTCTGTCGACTGACGTAATAAAATCGTTTGGTGACTGACGGAATAGAATCGTATGACGACTGACGGACTAGAATCATCTGGCGACTGACGGACTAGAATCATATGTCGACTGACGGAATAAAATTGTCTGGCGACTGACGGAAAAGAATTGTCTAGCGACGGAATAGAACCGTCTGGCGGTTGACGGAATAGAATATTCTGGCGACTGATGAAATAGAATCGTCTAGCGACAGACGAAATTGAATCTTCTGGCGACTGACGAAATTGAATCGTGTGGCGACTAACAATATGGAATCGTCTGGCGACTGACGGGATAAAACCATCTGACGACTGTCGGAATAGAATCTTCTGACGACTGACGTAAGAGAATCGTCTTTCAACAGACGGAATAGAATCGTCTTGCGGCTGCCGTAATAGAATAGTCAGGCGACTGTCGGGATAGAATCGTCGGGTGACTGAGAGAAGAGAATCGTCTGTCGACTGACGGAATAATATCGTCTGGCGGCTCAAGGAATAGAACCGTTTGGCGACACACGGAAAAAATCGTCTGTTAACTGACGGAATAGAATCGTCTGGCGACTGACGGAATAGAATCATCTGGCGACTGACGAAATAGAATCGGCTGGCGACTTATGGGATAGAATCGTCTGGTGACTGACGGAATAGAATCGTGTGGCGTCTAACGGAATAGAATAGTCTGGCGGCTGACAAAATATAATTTTCTTGCGACTGACGAAATAGAATGGTCTGGCGACTGATGAAATTTGATCGTCTGGTCACTGACCATATTGAGTCATCGGGCGACTGACGAAATAGAATCGTCCGGCAACAGAATAAATAGAATCATCTGACGACTGACGAAATAAAATCGTCCAGCGACTAATGAAATAAAATCGTCTGGCGACTGACGGAATAGAATCGTCCGGCAACTGACGGAATAGAATCGTCTGGCGACTGACGAAATATAATCGGTTGGCAACTGACGGAATAGAATCATCTGGCGACTGACGGAATTGAATCGTATGGAGACTGACGGAATGAGATCGATTGACTACAGACGGAATAAGATCGTCCGTCGACAGAGGGAATAAGATCGTCGTGCGACAGACTGCATCAGATTGTCTGGCGACAGACGCAGTGAGATCGTCTGGCAACAGACGAAATAAGATCGTCTGGCGACAGACGAAATAGATTCGGCTGGCGACAGACGAAATATAATCGCTTGTCGACTGACGGATTAGAATCATCTGGTGACTGATAGAATAGCATCGTTTGGCGACTGACGGACTAGAATCATCTGGCGACTGACGTAACCAATCGTCTGTCAACCGAAGGAATAGAATCGTCTGACGACTGACGAAAAAAATCGTCTGGCGACTGTCGAAATAGGATCGTTTGTCGACTGACGGAATATAATCATCTTGTGACTGATAGAATAGTATCGTATGGCGACTGACGAAATGCAATCGTCTGGCGACTGACGGAATAGAGCCGTCTGATGACTGACGAAGTAGAATCGTCTGACGACTGACGGACTAGAGTCGACTGGCGATTGACGTAATAAAATCATCTGTAGACTGAAGGCACAGAATCGTCTGGCGACTGACGGAAAAATATTGTCCGGTGACTGACGGAATAGAATCGTCTGGCGACTGACGCATTAGAGACGTTTGGTGACTGACGAAATAGAATTGTCTGTCGACTGACGGAGCAGAATCGTCTGTCGACTGACGTAATAAACTCGTTTGGCAGCTGACGGAATAGAATCGTATTACGACTGACGGACTAGAATCGTCTTACGACTGACGGACTAGAATCGTCTGGCGACTGACGGACTAGAGTCGTCTGGCGACTGACGGACTAGAATCGTCTGGCGACTGACGAAATAAAATCGTCCTGCGACTGACGGACTAGAATCGTCTCGCAGCTGGCGAAATAGAAGTGTCTGGCGACTGATGAAATAGAATGGTGTGGCGACTGAGGAAATTGAATCGTCTGGCCACTGACGAAATTGAGTCGTCTGACGGGAAAAAATCGTATGATGACTGAAGGAATAGAATCGTATGGCGACTGTCAAAATAGAATCATCTGACGACTGACGGAATAGAATCGTCTGGCGATTGACGGAACAGAATCGTCTGGCGACTGACGGGAAAGAATCATCTGTCGACTGACGGAATAGAATCGTCTGGCGACTAATGGAATACAATCGTCTCACAAGAAACGGATTAGAATCGTCTTGCGACAGCCGTACTAGAATCGTCTAGCGACGGACAAAATGGAATCGTCTGTCGACTGACGGAATAGAATCGTCTGGTGACTGGCGGAATAGAACCGCCTGGCGACTGAAGAATTGAATCGTCTGGCAACTGATGGACTAGAATCGTCTGGCGACTAACGGAATTTAATCGTCTCTCAAGAAACGGAATAGAATCGTGTTGCGACAGCCGTAATATAATCATTTGGCGGAGGATGAAATAGAATAATCTGGCGGTGGATGAAATAGAATTGTCTGGCGACTGACGAAATAGAATCGTCTGGCGACTGACGAAATAGAATCGTCTGTCGACTGACAGAATAGAATTGTCTAGTGACTGACGGAATAGAACCGTCTGACGACAGACGAAGTAGAACCGTCTGGCGACGGACGGACTAGAATTGTCTTGCGACTGACGGAAAAAATCGATTGGCGACCGAATGAACAGGATCATCTGGCGACTGACGGGAGAGAATCGTCTGCCGACTGACGAAATATAATCGTCCGGTGACTGTCGATATAGAATCATCTAACGACTGACGGAATAAGATCGATTAGCTACAGACGGAATAAGTAAGATCAACTGTCGCCAGACGGACTAGAATCGTCAGTCGACTGACGGACTAGAATCGTCTGGCGACTGACGGAATAAAACCGTCTGGCGACTGAAGGAATAGAATCGTCTGGCGAACGTCGGAATAAAATCGTCTAGCGAATGATGGAATAGAATCGTCGGACGACTGACGGAGTAGAATCGTCTGGCGATTGACGGAATAGAGTCGCCTAGCGACTGCCGTAATTGAGTCGTCAGGAGACTGACGGAATTGCATCATCTAGTGGCTGACAAGATTGGGTGGGCTGGCGACTAGCGGGATAGAATCGTCTAACGACTGACGGAATGGAATCGTCTTGCAACTGACGGAATATAATCTTCTATCGATTGACGGAATAGAATTGTCTGGCGACTAACGGTATAGAACCGTCTGACGACTGACGAAGTAGAATCGTCTGGCAACTGACGGACTAGAATCGTCTGGCAACTGACGGAATAAAATCGTCTAGCGACTGACGGAATAGAATCGTCTGTCGACTGCCGGAATAGAATTGTCTAGCGACTGGCGGAATAGAAACGTCTGACGACTGATGAATTAGAATCGTCTGGCGACTGACGGAATAGAATCGTCTGTCGACTAATGAATTAGAATCGTCCGACGACTGACGGACTAGAATCGTCTGGCGACTGACGGAAAAAAATCGACTGGCGACTGACGGAATAGAATCGTCTGTCGACTGACGGAATAGAAATGTCTAGCGACTGACGGAATAGAACCGTCTGACGACTGATGAATTAGAATCGTCTGGCGACTGACGGACTAGAATCGTCTGGCGCCTGACGGAAAAAATCGACTGGCGACCGAAGGAATAGAATCATCTGGCGACTGATGGAATAGAATCGTCTGGCGACTGGAAGAATAGAATCGTCTGGCGACTTACGAAAAAAAATCGTCTGTCAACTGACGGAATAGAATCGTTCGGCGACTGACGGAAAAGAATCGTCTGGCCACTGTCGTTATAGAATCTACTAACGACTGACGGAATAAGATCGATTAGCTACAGACGGACTAGAATCGTCAGTCGACTGACGGACTAGAATCGTCTGGAGAAGAACGGAATAAAATCGTCTAGCGCATGATGGAATAGAATCGTCTGGCGACTGACGGAATAGAAACGTCTGTCGACTGACGGAATGGAATCATCTGGTGACTGACGGAATAGAATCGTTTGGCGTTTGACGGAATAGAATCCTATGACGACTGACGGAATAGAATAGTCTGGCGACTGACGGGATAGAATCGTCTGGCGACAGACTGCATAATACCGTCAGGGAACAGACGCAATAAGATTGTAAGGCGATAGACGAAATAAAAACATCTGGCGACAGACGAAATAGATTCGGCTGGCGACTGGAGGCACAGAATCGTCTGGCGACTGACGGGA
>SDVV010000614.1:0-30301 GCA_016164225.1 Gammarus roeselii
GACTGCACTCGGGACCCAGAATGTAAGTTGAGGGGCTACCGGCCGGACCCTTTAGCACAAAAGGGCTAAGTTGTGTGAGTGTGAGCGTATGAGGGTGTGAGGTGCGCCTTGCCGTCGTCCACCCCCCCTTCTGGGGGATGCGGCCTAGTGTCTGTATCTGTATCTGTATCTGTAATCCCAACTAATCCTCCCTCCATCTGCTTCATACCCAATCACTTCTGATTATGCTGAATTATTCTCCCCCATCTGTAAAAACAGAAAGCGCTCGTGTCACCCAACGCTTACCTCAGCTGACGCCTGACGATAAATGCTCGAAAAGCGGTCACACATAACAGATTAGTTCTCCTATCACTAACTAATAATTTCTGCTAATTCCAGCTTATCCTCGCTCATCTGCCTCTAACTAATATTCTCTGGTAATACCATCTTATCTTTTCCCCGCCCCATCTTTCTCAGTTTTCCTTCACCAAACTAATAATGTGATATTGCACGCTACGCCGACTCCGATTCCGTAGGCAAAAGATTACTGTGCTGAGTTATAGAAACTTTATCTTCGATGTTCGAAAGATGCACTCAACGAAACCATGTTCCCTGAAGCTTGAATTAGAGCTTGATTGATCCCTATAAAAGCAAGATATGTTTCACAACAATTCTCCATTAAATGAGCCTAAACAAATAGCTGAGAGGATACTTCAGAGGGAATGTTTAACGTGGTCAATGTAAATATCTTCGGAATCAAGCCTCTTCATTCGAAGCTCCTGCAACAAGCTGTCATGCAATTATCCATTTTGACGTCATTTCCGTCACAATAATCGCATTGGATTGTTTTGCGAACTGATGTGCGAATCATAAATGGGCGAAATTTGGTCGCCGACTGGTGAGTATTATCGTTTGCAGTGATTTAAAATTATCTTAATCGGCTGTGATGAAAGTCTAAAAAACCTTCGAAAGTCTTATCAAAAGATCGTTCAGTTGAGAACACTTCTTTGCCCCCTTTTCTGTTTGACCGAGTCAAAAACCGTATAGCTTTTAGTACTCGGACTAGAGAAAAGGTGTTGGGTCTTTTATGTAACACCATCTGGTGACGGTTTGTGATTGTGGGCTTTATAATCAGCTCTCCGGATGAATTATTAGATATATCCAGACGATGTCGAAATCAAGCATCTTGATGCGAAATCAACTTTGGACTCACTCTACGTTCAACAAAACTGGCGCTTTATTTCCCCTTTGGAAAGTCACATTTCAGGTATGCGATGCACTAATCGCAAATGAAACAGTGTTCGAAACATTATATTGCAGCAAGATTGTACAGTTTACAGGTCACGATTTCGTAAAACAGTTATGAAACTTCAAGGTATAAAATTGAAGACCCTAACTAATCCGTACGTACTAACCAATCGATTTATCCATACCCTGAAAGACCTAAATGATATGAAATAATGGTATTCAGATTTACTGAACCTAGACAACAACTGGAAACAATACGGGAAAAGTCAAATACCTGACACTGTTTGACAAAGGAGCACTATTAGCATTACACAAGTAAAACTTTCAATAGACCGTAAAGTCGTTGAGCTAGTAATTCATCTGCTTTCAACAAGAATACAAATTCAGATACAATCAAAAGACGGTGAAAAAACTATAAAGCAATATTAAATCATTATTAGGCAAGTAAGATGATATGTATAGCACTTTCAGTCTTGACTTAACGATTGAATGAGAAACAATCACACGGTAAACAGGAGTTAGCAACTTCCAAATTCCAACACAGTAGCAGTGGATACTAATTCATTTTTGTATCTATTATAACGGGAAATTACAGAGTTATTAGAATTTCTTGTATAATTAGAATGCACATCCGACAATTTAAAATATAATTTATCTCGATAATAGCTTCTGTGAAAAGTTTTAAATGCATATAGGATAATTTGGAAATTATATCTATCTCCCATTTCCAAGATATATATGGATTTAAAATGTTGATCAGCATGACGATTTTATGAAACGTTTTTCGTTGGTCTAATAGCTTTCTTTTGCAGTACCAATATTTGATCAGTTTTATCTTAGTCTGTTTCATACCAGGCTTCGATTTCACATATTAAGAATGGCTGAGACAACATAAAATAATTGCTTTTAATAACAGATTGAGGGAGATAATATTTAATTTATATAGAATTGCTATTGTTTATGACAATTTAACCATGTTAGACACGCCACGAGACGCCTCGGAGGAGCCCCGCGTTGCCGCATTTGTAGGTCTGTAAAAACCACAAATTGTCATCGACCAGTTGCCGATTAACTGTTTTGACTAGGTAACTGACCTTCAGTCATAATTTGTTGCATGAACCTCTCTTGCCTGTAGTATGATGAATCGATAAGATCTTGCGAAGGATAATAAGCCATATAGAAAAAGTTTTACTTGAACGTTTACCTCGCGGCGTGTCAGTCGGAGCGCGCTCCCGTCGACATAGCCTCATACTGCGACAGTCAGTCCCGCACTGGAGGTGAGAAACGCATCAGCAGTTAAGACTGGGTCGTCTCAGTGTGGCACCGTGCTCATGTGAAAGTATGTAATTATGCTATTTGCAGATAAAGTCCTAATAATTTTTGACATTTCATTGAACGATCACATTGATGATAATCGAATTGAAGAATAGTTCGAAGGATAACAACAGATAATAACACATTGAAGATCGAGTATCAGTTTCACGTAAGATTTTAAACACCACTCGTATACAGATGATGAAATTTTTGAACTATAGATATTTGTTGTGATTTTCCCTTAAGAATTTAGTTCGCTATATCTCGTGATTTTTTTTTTCAATTTATATGAGTGGTAAATTGATTTTACGCCGGTATGAGAATAATACGTAATTTGTTTTTTTGCCATTAATTCCAGGTCGTTTTGTAGTTGGTCACATGTTTACATGATCGAGTTCCTTGTTAACTGAGGCAAGCAACTCAATTAAGTCGTTAAAAAGGATGCAAATAGTTGAGGTATTATCATTGGCATACAATGTACATTTGAAAAAGGACGATGCATAACTATATCGTTTACAATCATTTAGAAAAGCAGGAGCCCTATAATAGAACCTTGAGGAACACCATGACTAATATCGATCATAATAGATTGTATTCCGTTGCTAGTTACATTATGCTTTCGGTTGGACATAAATGAAGTGAATCAATCACAATCAATTACTCGTATTCCATAAGACCTTAGTTTAGATAACAAGATAGAATATCAACACAGTCAAAGGCCTAACGAAAGTTAAGAAGTAAACAAATTCAATGTAGTTTGAGTCTATTGCTTGCGATATAATTTAGCTTGAATTGAATTTTTATTAGCTTTGGAGCCTACTGCTTATTGTGTAAGATGCTGTTTACATTCATAAATCGGAATACCTGTTTGTGAATAATTTTTCCAATATTTTGGACAATAAAGGAGGGACCTAGTTATGTCGATAATTTTCTATATCAGTTCAGCCCCTATTTATGTAAATGGGTACACTCTAGCAGTTTTTTAAGAGCTAATACTATCAGACATAATTCCAATACCTATCAAATACTTTTTTTTGTCAATTATATCGATTTTTCCCCAGTTGCTGCTCAAGACATCACTTCAATTATCTTGTCTCAAAAAATATAATCGTGAGATATTGATATTTGTCCCATCAGTGCCTTTAAGAAATTAAAAGATATGTTATCCCCAATCCTACATTTGATTGTTAAAGAGTCTTAAATACAAGAACATTTTTCCAGCTCTTTAATAATCGTTAGAGTGACATTTTATATCAAAAATTATATCTTCAAACGGCATAACGAGACCCTGTGTTACCGCTATTATTGAATCAGCAGTAAAAAGGCAGAATTTTTATTTATAGTTGTTCTATTAGAAAAAATGCGAAAAGTTACTTAACCCAAAATAGAAATAACGTTACAAGCTTGATTCAAACTCTAAATGAACTCACAACACAAATTATTCTTCAGATTACAAAAAAGATCTCAAACGAACGTGGAAGGCGATCAATAACATACTTAGACCTCATAACAATACATGTAAGCAACCTATAAAAAAACATAGCCATTAACGAATATTAAATTGATCAAGATAAGGCAAATGTATTTACTGAATATTTTATGAAATTTGAGATGAATATGTCTGATAGTATTCTTCTTCTCGAATTTCATAAAATATTAAGTCAATACATTTGCCTTATCTTGATCCATTAAATATTCGTTACTGGCAATGTTTTTTCTTAGTTTGGTTATATGTATTGTTATAAGGCCTAAGTATGTTATTCATCACCTTCCACGTTTTTTTGAGATCTTTTTTGCTATACGAAAATTCATTTTTGTTGTAAGTTCGTTTAGAGTTCGAATTAAGCCTGTAACGGGATTTCTATATTGGGTTAAGTAATTTTTTGCCGTTTGCCTTGCATGAACAAATAAAAACAATAATTCTGCCCTTTTATTGTTGATTAAATAATAGTGGTAACACAGGGTTTTGTTATGTCGCTTGGAAAGATAGTTTTTGATTTGTAAGGTCAGCAAGAATCATAACTCTGAAGTATAGAAAATAATTGTTAGCTAGAAAGATCACAATCATTTCCATTCATGATTTTAGTGAATTCAGTGAAATCACGTCCTTGCCCCTCATCTTCCGTCCTTGCCCGCATCTCTCTTTCTTGCCCCTCATCTCTTGTCCTTGCCCCTCATCTCCCGTCCTTGCCCCTCATCTTCCGTCCTTGCCCCTCATCTCCGTCCTTGCTCCTCATCTCCCGCCCTTGCCCCTTATCTCCCGTCCTTGCCCCTCATCTCCCGTCCTCACCCCACATCTCCCGCCCTTGCCCCTCACATCCCGTCCTATGCCCTCATCTCCCGTTCTCGCCCAGGGCTGACTACAGGATCAGGCCCGAGGTCTCCTGCAGTGATGTCAGAAAAATGAACGTTAAACGACCAATTCAAAACGCGGAAACAAAATTTCCGAACATTTCATGTATTAAATTTAATTTCGCTTCTCTGTAAGTAGCGTAAATATAAATGCCCGCATCAGTACATTTAAAATGCCTTTTTCCTCTCCTCTTCCCCCCAGCTCACCTCACAACAAACCTTTTTTCACACAATATATTGAAATATGTTTGAAACAACATATCTAAATTGTGAAGATGCTGCCCCGCATCGGCTTTTTGGAAATGTTCATGATATGTCAATATTTTTGTCCATGGTGGAATGTTTCTGTAGGTCTTACATGGCCGCACGCACTGTATTCGTTAGCCAGCAATACTGTAGTCGACGCTGCTAATTCTAGCCTATTTTATTGTGATGAGCGTAACGGGCAGACGACAGACGAAAGACAGAGAAATGTACGCGCACAACATAGAGATAATCAAATAATAATAAAAGCTTTGTATAAACGATGTGACTGTCGTTAAGAACAGACCCGTCGCTGCAATTTAAATCGATTGAACTGTGGTGTTTTTTTTTTCCTAGAAGAAAGACAAAAATATCTGTATTCATGCTACCAAAAGTTGGAGTAAATGGATATATTTTCTGAGGTAAAGCCTAACTACGGTGCATCGAAGTTCCCGCATCTCGTGTTTCCCATTATTATCAAGGCATTGGAGCTGATTTGTTCAAATAACAAGAACGAGGGGGATGACTTTTAAGCCCCTCAGATGGATCACTACTCCGCTCCTCATATGGATCACTTCTCCGCCCCTCACCACATGGACACGACCAAGTTTCGGCCGTTCAATCTATACAACCCCCAAACGAACAGTACCCCGTAGAGAGGATTAACAGAATAGGCCTACAACAGCCAGAACGACTAAATGTGTACCTAAGTATAGACGACCGTGAGCAACCAATTGGAAAACCATTGGACCGAACAACTTGTTCAACCTAGTGTTCCTCGTGGTTTATCTTCAGCTCATCGTTAGTCTGTTTTATAACAGACATTGCTACCCAACGGGTTTGTACATAAGTAACAAAGATATTGCTCAAATTAACCTCGTGTAATTTACCCACAATAAACTATTAATTAGCCTTGCCTGTAAAATCTTTAACCAATTAGGCCTCAGGTAAATTCTTGTCATCACATTCCACCGAGATAAATTGAAGCTACTTTACCAGTTCATAACCTTCTTCATCAGCATCATCAACATCAGGTGAACCTTTCCACTTTGACTGGTTAGGCGGATGTCAGTTACCTTCACCAGACTGGACTACTCAGCCCCGGCCCCATGGGAAGTAGCAGCAGCACTTACTCAACCCTAGGGTCAGAACGCTCCACGGATGGTGTCTCGGTGGAACGTGGGATTCACTCGTAGCCGAACCAAGTTTGCTCAAACTTGCAAATGTTTGCTCCAAGAAACCTACAACAGCTGCGGCCGCAGCAGTAGCATCTGCAGCAGTAGCAGCAGCAGTAGCATCAGCTGCAGCAGCATCCGCAGCAGCAGCATCATCAGCTTCAGCAATAGAGAACAAGATGTAGCCCCCTACATGTCGCTCCACAAGAAAATTTTAGACCAAGAATGTCAAATATGAACTTGGTGAACAATGTATCTGCCGCTCCTTGCTAGTTTGACAACACTTAAAATTCTAAGTTACGATAAGAAGTTTGTGAAAATAATTAGAATGTAACCGAAAATGGAGAAAATTTGAATTTTTCCTTGTTGAATACGAGTTGTTACAGTGGAAAATATTTACTGAATCGGCCTTAAGCCTCGCAAGTGGATATAAATACAAATTCTGGTAATGAAGGAGAAACAGGTGGAGGACCAATCGATGGCATTGTTGTCGAACTTCTGCGGAATCAAGCGTAGCTTCAAAACAATATATGTTTTTCGGAAAAGGACTAAATCCAACCAGAAAATGTATAAAATTTGATCAAGTCAGGTTTAGAAGGCAGAGATGCCACAATCGGTAAACACAATGGATCAAAATAAAATTTTGACGAATCTGCGACTAATCAACCGAATTGTTAGCCTTAGGCTTAGCCAAACAACTGTTAAGTAAAAAACGATGATGATCCCAGGCGGTTTGAAGGGAACCACGGAGCACGTTCGAGATCTGACCTGCAAAAGCTGTTGAAGTAGTCTAGGTAGTTACTGCAGATGGTGCAAATTGTTGGAGTCGATAAAGTCAACTCGGCCTTACTCTCCTTCAGCAAGATGGTGCAAGACTCTGAGGATTAGAATTCCAAAGAGTTCGAGTTGAAAGAGGAATCCGAAGGTGAAGATCACGACGGGAGCGCAGATGATACGCAGCAGCTGTAAAGCAGTGCTCCGGTTCAAGTTGCCAAACAGCACGTGGATATTTCGTCATCACCCAAGTAAAGAAACAACGGGTGGCCATAAAAATAAAAAATATCGTATACGCCTCAAAGATAGTTGGACTGCAAACATCAGTAGCATCACGCTTCTGATATGCGAAATCTTCAATATAATCCAGTTCATAATTCAATTTCGAACGATGTTCATTTAGAACAAGTTTAGTAAACAAAACCATGTTTTGGATCTGGTTAAGACCTGATCAGGTCTGTCATCTAAATGAACACAGGAGAGGCAGATAGACCAGATCAGAATAATGGAAGGTCCTTGAGGGAAACAAATATGAAAGAGCATTAATAATAACAAGGTCGGTAATTTATTTTTTCCAAAACCAACAAACCGGTTGATGGAAGCAACTTCTTTAAAAATGAAAATTAAACAAACCCTACCATAATCGCTCCATCTTGTTAGCTCCCACAGCCGGTAGGGAAAGATCGCAGTTATACACTTCCTGGAGCATGTATAGCCTTCCCAGTGATATAAAATGCCCGAGATCACGACTAGATGGGCCGTCAATCAGATCAGAAGTTATCGACTAAAGTAGTGCAAATGAATTACCGAACACCATCCGATCTGATGGGTTCTTTTCATGATCGTTAAATGAACGTCTCCTAGAACTTAGCGCAGAGAATCGAGAAGACTCAGCTTCAAGACAATTTTTTCCGAAGTGAACACCTTCAGGAACGATCTGAGATTGACGAACCTATATCCGGCAGCTTAAATCAGAACATGGATCATCAGTGCCTTCATTAATGGCCACACAATTAATAGCAAAGTAAGTAAGGGCAAAGGACGGTTCCCCCAGCATATGTACAGAAGAATCTTCGTTAACATCATGACTGCAGTGACAAAGCTTAATCCTAAGAGGAGGATAATTTTGATTTACTTCCGGCTTCCGGAACCGGAACAAACAACGTTTAAGCCCGGCTTCCAGCCGATGTGGAATGTGAGTAAGCTCAGTAGAGGCTAAAGCAGCTCATCGTCGTCAGATATAAAATTGATAGGCTCTACGAACTATGGACTACAAAAGAGGAAAGTACACAAACGAATCTTTTAGTGGCTGTGAAAAAGCTTCTCGCTGATATCGATCATCATATTCGCGAATAAATTTTGTTGGTAAGGGAGTGGATAAAATGATGAAAAGAAATGTGAACCATTGAAACTCTCTGTTTTCAAATCACATTTTTTTTATGCTGAAAACATTGCATTAGTTCATATCTCCCTTCCATTATTTGTCATTCCTTATGTTCTTTGTAAAATAAAAAGATCTCATTAATACACTTTACATTGAATCATTTCCACCCATCGTGCAATTCTCTGGCAGTCTACAACTTCCGACATTGTCCTCGACTCACGGAAAAAAACATTACCTCGTCCACTCGTTGAGCTGGTTATAACGTTTCTATTATTATGCGATGTTTGTTGCCTCCATGCGACATTGTTGAATGGAGGAAACATGCATCCTTGGATAGAGGCAACAAGTATTGTCAGAATTCCGTTGAATTCTTACAATAGGATCGTTACTTGAGGGCTTTGTTATATAATTCTTCCTCAATATCTTGTGATTTCAAGAAAATTGTCATAAAGTATCGATAAATAATATGTTCGTATCAAAACTAATTAAAACGGACAACAAAGTGTCATAACCGACACCTGGATACAAGGAGTACATCATCGAATTATCAAAAAATATTCTCTCCTTCTGTTCAGTCCTTCTTTGACGCGTTGCAAGCTCGCCCTGTCATTTGGAGTGAATAAATCAAATTAAAGAAAACGCTTCACGAGTGAAAATTCGCTTAAGATCTGCCGGAATATTATTGATAATGATTTAAATACAACACGAAGACTAATAAAAATTGCCGTCAGGCAAAGTTGTAGGAGTAACAATTTCGCGTTGAACTGATAGTCGAAACAAGAATTCTGACCTTACAACATTTTTTAATATTGTTTGGCTTATACGTGTAACATATGTTGATTTATTTTACAAACGGAAATGCACATGTATATAGCAAAATAACAAACATTTTAACTTAGATTTAGAAGAGTTGGTAATTTTCAATTGATTGCCGAATTAAATATAGCCTATTCCTTCGATGGGTATCAAAATAATAATTATACCTATTGTACGTCAATTACATTTTCAAAATATAATTTATTTTTTCTACAAAAATATATTTTCTATGAAAACGGAATAACTTGGAAAAATCTACGAACCGAATTTAATCCTAATAATAATGTATTATATCGAAACAGATCACAGAATGTAAAGACTATTCAAAAATTTTAGGTTCGGCGAACTTTTGTTGGCGACCGTAAGTCTTTCTAGTCCGACATTGAAATCCATACCGAACAGCAACCTCCTCCGTGCGATGTTGCAAAAACTTTCCTCACCTAGTAATGACATTTCGAAAGACCTTTGCAGCCTTTATTGCCGCAGTCTTCATTGTCGCAACTCGGATTGCTCCGTGTAATAGTAACTTTATAAAGCTTTACCCCTTCTGTCCGTGTTGCTGGATATTCATCACGCTTCTTTATTTTCTCCACATTCGCCTTTAATCTGTCTATGTTTTCCCCTGACGTGGGTTTCTTATTGTCACTCGTCAATATGCTTTTCGCAAATATTTGAAGGTTAAGTTTCTCGTACACATAAAAGTATTCGTCGTAATTTTCTTTCGTATTTTCTAATCAATTAATATCGAGCTAATGTATCACAGATAATGAAACATTACAATGACAGAGTAGGATTACGAGCACATGATGATTGTTAGATATTGTCTCGCTGACTTTTCGAGACATTGCCTCGCTGTCTTTGCGAGACATTGTCTCAATACCATCCCTGGGGCTTTGAGATGTTACGACTTCAGTTTAGTGTAGTGGGGGCAGGCTGCCGGGCTTCCTGTCCAATGAATGCGCCCGACCCACACACGTCCTAATCAGAGGATGGCAGCGAATGCAGGAACAAAACAAGGCTCTAACCTAGGACAGTCCTAGCCATTAACCTGCATAACAGAAGTATATTAATTCGGTTTTTGTACTCCAGTATCGACTTATTCTGCTTGTCAATCATTTCCTAGCGGTCATGAAGTGCATATATTTCAGTGCTATGCATTTATTTTATGAATTACTTATGTAGTCTATTCACCACTTCATTATTCATACACTGTTATATACCCATCTTCACAATATGTTAGCTCATTTCGTCATGAAATATGTATGTCCAGTGCTATGTATATATTTTATGTTCAATTTGTCACCTATTCAACCCTTTAGTATTCATATTTTACCCCATCTTTGCAATATGTTACCACATTTCGATTTCCCAATCCCATGTTCTCAGGGTTTATTAGCCCCATGTGTTGACGGTTTCCCCAATCCTATGCATTTTCGTAATTTCCCCAACCCCATGTGTTTCGTGATCGCCCCACCCCAAGTATTCTGTGCCAGGCATTCCTGATTCTTACCTCAAATAAGATGTTGGCTGTCGATCATTGATTATAATATTATAATTTATAATCTGTCGCATGAAATCAGAACCAGCGGCGAATTTCAAATTGAATTTTCGTTTACGTCAATTTAAATAGTTTTAACGACAATACAGTTTCATGTGTACTATTTTAAAAATTGAAAACCCATTGTCAGATGATTGAAATAAAGGATTTAATAATAATTTAATAGTTATACTAATTGTCATCCATATATGTAGGTAGGTGTGTAGGTACATATCAATGTGTATTATACTGATTGTCATCCATATATTTAGGCAGTTGTGTGCACATATGAGTGTGTAGTACACTGATTGTCATCCATATATGTAGGTAGGTGTGTGCACATTTTGAATGTGTATTTGTATGTGTAAATGTATGATGGTATACTGTGAAATCCATTTCAGTTCCATGAAGGCGACGCAGCAGCACACCAGAGATGAGCTGCGATGTATTCATTTTGGATTTATCAATCCCATGCCCATGTGTTTTTTATAAGATTTTCAATAACATATATTGTGAATCATGTTCTGAAACATGAAGTAGCTACAAACCGGCTGTCGACAGGAGATGTGTTGTCACAAATTCACTTTATCTCTCGTTTCGCTAATTCAAATAGCTCATATGAAAACTAAGTTTGATGTATTGTACCTATGTATTGAAAATTCATTGCTAGACGATGGAAATAAATGATTTAATAATAATAAAAATAATGTATTGACTGAGCATTGAGCTAATATTCGACTTTTGGATCAATGTCACAAACCTGTATTGATTGAACATTGAGGTAATATTTGCCTTTTGGATCAACGCCACAAGCCTGCATTGACGGAGCATTGAGCAAATATTTGATTGACTTTTGGATCAATGCCACAAACCTGCATTGACTGAGTCTTGAGCTAATTTTAACCTTTTGAATCAATGTCGTATGTTCAAAATTTTCTTTTCTTAATACTGCGCCAATAAGTATATTAAATCAAGTATTTTTGAAACATTCAACCAATATCGTGGCATCGAGAAAGTGGAACCTAACCATCGGCAGTATTGGAGAAATAAAGAAATATTTTCCAATATCCAAAGACATAGAAGTGAAATTGTATTTGAACAAAAGTTTTCAAACAAGAACTTCACATCTGAGTTTTTTGAGATTTAATCTTTGCAGCGTAGGTCTGTTAGTGCCAACAATGGCTTAGCGTAGGACTGTTAGTGATAGAAAAGGCTTATCGGAGAGAATAATAGGTGGAAAATCAACGTTATAATGTTGATTTGGCTTGAGGGCTAATTCCAAGTAGTGCTTTTCTTTCCAAAACAATTAATGATTTCGAAGAATCTTTCCGGATTTCAAAAATGTGAACAGATTTTTATGTGGTGTAGAAAAACTTAGGATTCAGTGTTTAAAATTACATAAATTGGGTTAGGGAAGATGCTAGACAAATTAACGCCCATATCTCAGAGCGGAAACGTAAAAATGCTAGCGCAATTTTGGTTTCAGATTTGGAGTCGGTGTGCTTAAATGATTTGAATTTATAATATCTGCGTCTCAGTCCATTGGTTTCCGAATTTTGAAAATTAAAGGCGGAATAGGAATGAATTATATCATCCAAGGGTCTAGGCAGGAGCTATGACAGATTGGGCGGTGTCCGATACGGATTCGGCGACGGCTAATTGGGAAAATATTGTCGAAAAATGTGCTCATTGTTGAGATATTGTTGAAAAATGTGTTTATTGTTAAAATATTGTTGAAAAATGTGTTCATTGTTGAAACATTGTTGAAAATTGTGTTTATTGTTATATTAATGTTGATAATGTGTTTATTGTTAAAATGTTGTTGGAAAAGGCGTTTATTGTTGAAATATAATTGAAAATTTGTTTATTGGCGGAATATTTTCGATAAAAAATGTGTTTCATGTTGAAATATTGATGAAAAAAGTGTGTTTCGGTAGAACATAGTTGAAATTCGTTTATTGTTCATATATTGTCGATAAATTTGTTTATTGTTAAAATATTGGCTGGACCGGAACAAATTGTGAAGATGATAAGCTAATATGGGCGCAATGAGCAGCAGCCAAATATAATTCTCACATAGTTAATGTTTAACGAAGGGATAAATTAGTCCATTCAACTAATAAATAATATTGATGAGTAGTTCAGTTTCAATATTTCAATCAAACTGCTAAATTATTTTTTCAATTTATAAATGCCAATGGAGAAATTTAATCAATTCTTCATACCAATTAGTCGACCGAGGTACTAAGTCAATTCTTCAAGACAAATGTGTCAACTAAGCTGAATAAAGTATCGAACTAAGCGCGTCAACCGAGCTGAGGAATCAATTCTTTACACCATATTTGTCAACCCAGTTAAATGATTCTCCAAACCAAATGTGCCCACTCGGCTGCAAAAATCAAATTTTTAAATCAACGATTTTAACCAATCAGCAAAATCAATTCATCAAACCAAACGTGTGAGCCAAGCTGGTAAACCAATAATCTAAGCCCAATGTGTCAACCAGCTGTTATATCAATTCTTCGAACCATCTGTGTCAGCCAAGCTACTAAAAGAATTCCTTAAACCCATTGTGTCAACCACCTGGTAAATCAATTCTTCGAACCATCTGTGTCGGCCTAGCTGCTAAATCAATCCCTTAAGCCCAATGAGTCAAGCAGCTGCTAAATCGATTCTTCGACCCAATATGTCAGCTAGGACGAGAAATCAATCCTTCAAGCCAAATGTGTCAACTGAGCTGCTGAAACAGTTCATGAAACAAATGTTTAAATAATTTTTCGTATTCTCAAAACAATGATCATTCAGGATTCTGTTATCCTTCAATCGAATATTTTTCGCCACTGTGCCATTATTAATAGATGTGTACAACGCCAAACTACAGAGATGATCAATACAGACATAATGTCATAATATTGATTTTATAATTGGAGTGGGACAAATTCATAGGGGAAAATTGTCGTTTAAAATAATTTGATTAAATGAACTTCCTTTCTGCGGTTTAAAATATAGTTTAGGTCATTTAATTTCTATCATTTGCTATCATCTAGAGTTGGAGAGAACATGCTACAGAACATGCTACAAAAATCATGTTCAAGTACTAAGCGCATGATCAATCGCTGCTGTCAAACCCCTGCTGTTCCGGCAGACCCACGCAGTAGTGTGACCATAACTGGGACTGGGAGAAATGCCCGTCTGTGTCACTTACTTCCTGACGACAAAATGGTGCAGTAAACGTGGCCTCAGCATCGGCGCCGAATAACATTAAACTTAGTATTTGATGACAGATTCCTAACCTTAACGAATACTGTCAGCAATAGTTACAATAACAGTACAATCAAAACATCAGTCATCCTCTGTAGCTGCAAAACCGCCCACATCATTCTCTACCGAGAAACTAGAGCCATGTCATCAGAGTGAGTAGTGCAAACTCCACTAGCTAGGCCGGCTCATGGAGCTGTGCCATCACGGGGAGCAGTGACATCATAGTTAGCAGGGCCATCACATTGAGCAGAGCCGTTACAGTGTGCCGTATACCATCACAGTGAACAGTGTCGTCACAGCGAGCTGTGACTGCCTTCAACCTGAACTAAACTAACAGAAGGAACTGCGACACCACAGGGAGCAGTGCCATGACAGGGATAGTGCCATGACAGGGATAGTGCCATGACAGGGAGCAGTGCCATGACAGGGAGCAGTGCCGTCACAGAGAGCATTGCCATCACAGTGAGCAGGGCCATTACCATTTGCAGTGCCATCACTGTAGGCTATGCCATACTAGTGAGAAATGCCATCACAGTGCGCAGTACCGTTACAGGGAGCTATGCCCTTACAGTTGTTAGCTGTGCCGTCACCGTGAGCTATGCAATCACAGGAAGTAAAAACATTATAGTGAGCTTTGATATCACAACGAACTATGCTATCACAATGAGCAGTGCTATCGCAGTACTCTATGCTATCACAGAGAGCTATGCCATCACAGCGAGCTTCAACATCACATCGAACTACAACATCACAGCGAGTAATAATATCACAGCGAGCTACAACATCACAGCGAGCTACAATATCACAGCAAACCACAACATCACAGCGAGCTACAATATCACAGCGAACCACGACATCAAAGCGAGGTTTGCCATCACAGTGATCAGTAATATTACAGTAACATATTCCTTACAGTGTGTAAATGGCATCACTCCGCGCTGCGTTATCACAGTGAGTAGTGCCATCACAGCGATCTGTGTCATAACAGCGATCTGCGTCATCGCTGCGAGCAGTTACCACAGGAGTCACAGTGAGCTGCGCCATCACTGTAAGTTTTGTCATCACAGTGAGCAGTGCCATCACAGCGATCTGCGTCCTCACATTGAGCCATGTCATCACAGGATCCTGTTCCATTACAGTGATCAGTGTCATCACAGTGAGCTGTGCTATCATAGTGAAGTGCCACCACTGTGAGCTGCACCATCACTGCAAGCTGTGTCATCACAGTGAGGAGTGCCATCACAGCGATCTGCGTCATCACACCGAGCTATGTTGTCACGGGGAGCTGTGCCGTCACAGTGAACAGTGTCATCACAAAGAGCTGTGCCATCACAATAAGCTATGCCATACCAGTGAGCGGTGTGTTAACAGTGAGCTGTGTCATCACTATAAGCTATGCCATACCAGTGAGCGGTGTGTTAACAGTGAGCTGTGCCATCACTATAAGCTATGCCATACCAGTGAGCGGTGTGTTAACAGTGAGCTGTGCCATCACTATAAGCTATGCCATACCAGTGAGCGGTGTGTTAACAGTGAGCTGTGTCATCACTATAAGCTATGCCATACCAGTGAGCGGTGTGTTAACAGTGAGCTGTGTCATTTCACTCAGGTGTACCATCACAGTGAGCCATGCCATCACGTTAGCCCCATTCCAGTAATCACCTGTTTTCTCCAGCCAGCTTTCCCAAATCTGTTACTCTGCCTCCTAATTTCCGCCCCGCTCTCTGGAATGACCTCGTCGACTGTCTTCAAGTCTGCAGGGGGCTGCAACAAACACCACCAAAACCACACCCACCTCCACCAACTACCCCCCTTCTTCCCCCTTCCCCATACCTCCAACCAGCTGCTTCCCCGATTATATTTTGGCCACAACCTTACCACTTCTCACGAACAAAGCGGTAGCATTTGTATGTGAATAAAGTGCAGGCATTGTAAGCCCAGTAAACAGTTTACTTTATTAGTATTTTTATGGTTCTTGGACCGCTGTGAATAAAGAATTTACATTAAAGCCTTAATTTGATACTGGTCACGCTGTGAGTCCATGTTGGTATATATATTATAGCTATACAACAGATTCAGTTCTTGTGACTAAACCCTGAACCAAAATTATGCAATATGATAGAAACAAGTATGTTCAGTGGGAGGTGGAAGGGGTTGGAATTTTTACTCTCACAATTACATTTTTTCTATTCATCCCTGAGCAATCAAACAAGAAAAATTGTTTACAAGAATATTAAGGATTTAAGAATTTACAATTAATTTAGGTATAATGACATGTTGACAAAATAACAGAATTATCAGAATACACAGATGATACGTACCAAGTCTTCGTCAGCGTGAACTGTTCTGAAGACAACATTTGCTACTTAGGTGAATTTAAAGATAACTTATAACCAGGGTTGAGGAGTAAGGACCAACCGCTGGACATTGTTGGAAGACATCCACTACTCTCCACTTTTCAATAAGTCGAGAAAGATGCAAGCATTACAATGGACCATTAATTTTAAGAACAAATAAGCAGAGTAAGTCGGATCACCGACGTTTACTTTATCATGACTATTTACTGTTTCAACTCTCATTTACTAAGCTTGAGAGCATAAAAAATCCGACATGAGATTGTCTATTAAATACTCCCACATTGTTTAGCGTACGATGGCACCAATATGAAACTAACTGTATAGTTAGCATGACATATTAACATGTGCACACGGAAAAGAAACATTTCAATGAGTCATAATCGATGGTTACAGTAAATGAACGAATTTCTACATGAACAAGATGATTTGAAATTTGAGCATATTATGAGAGAAAAAAAATTGAATGAAAGCATCATCAATATGAAATTGATGAAACATAAATAGTTGACACGGTAAATTGCATAGAAGAGGTATATTACAATTCAAGAGTTTCTGCACGTACAAGTTCAAGCAGGTATAATTTTTGTTCACGTTTAAAGGTAGCACTACTTCTGCCCGTCCTTATATCTATGGCAATCGAATTCCAGGTTTTTGCAGCTCTGTATTTTAACAATAGTTGTGACTGTGTTGACGAGTTTCGGGGACTTTTCAAATCCGCATTGTTGCGAAGATCATACATATGATTATTTATAATGAAAAAACTTTATCAAAAAAACGGTGTTTGTTTACAAACACCGCAGCGGAAAAGTTAATGATTTGACACAGTGGGAGAATGTTTCATTGACAAAAGAGAGGCAACGTGTGTGGTCACGTCTGCTATCATTTGATAATGTTCTGATGACACGATTTTGACTAGGAACGATAGGTATTAAGTTTGTTTTGTAGGGAGACGCATAGACGTTTACACAATGCGTCAGAAAGGGATGAATAAGGCTATAGTACAAAAGACTTTTAGCAGGAGTCGTAAGACAATTTCTAACTTTGTATAGGATGCCTCACGATTTGGATAATTTCCTGGCAACAAATGAGACGTGATCTTTCCAGGTAAGTCTCTGATCTACTATTACACAGAGAAACTTTGTTTTTGATACATATGCCACCTGTTGACCGATCAATTCGACTTTTGTGTTAGGAATGGGTATCATCCTCCTGGAAAAAATCAAGACCTGCGTCTTGTCGACATTTAGCGTCAGCTTGTTAGAAGTGAACCAGTTTGAAATGTGAAGCAATTGATTATTCATATTAGTATAGTATCATTGAGGTTCTTCCCGGTCAAATAAACTGTAGTATCATCTGCAAAAAATACAAAGGTTAACCTGTCGCTAGTGTTTACAATGTCATTAATATATATGAGAAAGAGCAAAGGCCCAAGGATCGACCCTTGCGGAACTCCTTTATTTAACTTACTGGCAGATGATAATTGTTTATTCCAAGTCACTAGGGGTTTTCTATCAAGAAAATAACTTTTTATCCACCTCTTATCGATAGAACTATCTCCATGATGCTGTAGTTTTGCCACCAAAAACTCACGATTCACGCAATCGAAAGCTTTGCTAAGATTCCTAAAAGTTGCAACGGTGACTTCACCACTGTCAAACCCATCAACAACGTGTCCAGCAAATTTTAAAAGAGCATGCTCTGTATTGCTGAAAGCCTTGAAGCCAAATTGATTTTGGCTAAGTAGGTTATTTGAGACAAAATGAGTATATAGTCTAGCATAAATAACATTTTCATAAACTTTGCTTATGACGGGCAAGACTGATATTGGGCGATTTTTTTGTGTGTCTGTTATGCTTTCATTTCTATATATTGGACTAATTTTAGCGATTTTGAGTGCATCAGGAAAAACTCTTTGCATGAGAGACTTTTTGATAAATTGGGTCAAGGGAGCTAAAATAATCCCAGATATGGCTTTAATAACATTGTTTGAGATGTTATCCCAGCCAGTGCTGCAACAATTTTTTCAATCATTAATTATTGCTTTAACTTCGTTTGGGTCGGTAGGGTTTAAAGATTAGCTGCTCAGAAATTGTATTTTCTAAATAATGATCAGAAGTGATGTTGTTGCTAATGATTGATTCACCTAAAGTATTGTGAATACTATTGAAGTAATTATTGAAATAATTGGAAATCGTTTGAGGATCATTGATGACTTCATCATCAATGAAAATTGAATCCGAATTACTCTGTTCATTTTTTCCATGAAGGCTGCTTATGATTTTCCAGACTTTTTTGCTATTTCCTCGACAGGTCTCCATCAAAATTTTGGATATAGTTTTCACGAGCAATATTTGTCAGTTTAGTGAACGCATTTTTGTATCGTTTAAATTCCTCTCTACCAATGATGGGATGCCTTTTGTATATACGGTACAATCTGTCCTCCTCTATTTGTGTGTCAAGTAAACTAGATGTCATCCACGGGTTCTTAGCTTGTTTGTAGCTGAGCTCTTCAGGTGTAAGCGGGAAATGCACCTCGAACAGTTTAATTAATATGCCATGGAACTGCGTGAAAGCATCATTTGAGTTTACTGTGGATAGTATCTCTTTAAAGTCGTAAGCTCCTAACGCCTCTTTAAAGCTTTGAATGTTAAGGTCGTTATATTTACGATAGGTAATTATAGTCGAATTGCGGGGCTCGGGAGAATACGGTTTTTGAATGAAAGTTGGGTAATGGTCGGGCACGTCGGAAATGATCACAGCTGCACGTGTTACAGTATTAACATCGTTGGTGAAAATGTTATCTATTAATGTTGTGAATCCAGCAGCTGTACGCGTTGGTTTAGTAATTAATAGGTACAGACCACGTGAAAGGAAATTATTACAATAGTCAGCAACCAAATTCGATCTATGGTACTGAAGCAGATTTACGTTGAAATCACCCACAATATAAACTTTATTATGGGCTACTTCAATGCCACTGATAATTTCCTTAATCTCCAGCGAGAAACTTTCTACCGATATTTCAGAGGCTCTACGGGAAACCATACCTATTGTATTAACTTCGTTATCACAATAAATGTCGACAAATAGAGTCTTAATTCCTGGCCTGATGAAAGAGAGTTCAGGTCTCGGTACAACAGTTAGCCTGTTATTTATAAATAAACAAACGCCTCCCTCATCACTCATATTATTGTTTGTATACAAATTGTAACCTGATAAATTATATAAGTCCTGTAATTCATTCGTCAATTTGGTTTCACAGAGCCCTAGCACAGTAGGGGCACAATGGTCTGTTATATTGATTCGAAGGCTAAGAAAGGAATCTTTCAAACTTGCAACGTTTAATGCCATGCAAGTGAAATTGTTTCTTAATGAAATTCTATGGCGAGGGAGCTCATCACCAGGAATTATTTGACACTCCGGAATATTCATTCTCATTTGTATATCTGGAGCGATTTTGTAGAGAACATTGTTGAAATGATTTTCAATTTCGTGCATTGCACGATCAAAGAAATCAATATTGTTTACTTGATCCTATGCTTAGAGTTTTAAGCTGTTAATAGAGAAGTTCGGGGGGTTGTTTGTTCATTTATTAAGATGTTGTATTCAATTTTCATTACAATCATATCTCGACAAGAGAAAAATACAATGTTGTAGAACTCACACCAATCTACAATATTTGATGACATAAAATGGAGAAATTCTGTCAGAGAGAAAGTTGTTGATGATGTTTTCTAGTCATATTCATGTACGGTAGAAGTGAGATATCATACCTTATGCTATCTTTTTGTGCGATTGCAACAAGTCGAGCATGACACTCAATGCAAGAGTTGGATTGTTATTTGATAGATTGTTGACTTATCAAATTTTGTTCGTAAAGATAAATCTTACCCTGGTGGATGGAAAGCCAGGTTTCCAGAAAGATTAAATAATTAAAATGGAACTGCTAATAAACATTTTCGTGTAATTACGTAGGATTCAAATTAGAAAAACAACGAAATCAAGGATTGCGATCAACGCCAATGGAGGATATATCAATTGTTGAGCAATTACGGACAGGCAACGTGCGAGAAACACTGGGAATAAATAGCATTACGAGGCAATGAAGAGTAGACAATCGCGAGTGTGGAGTATTCCAGAAGAACGACAAAATAACTGAAAATGGAGGGATGGGTCGAAAGGAAATATTCCTATGAACATAACGCTATGAAGTAATTGAAGCTTTATTTTGATAAAAATGAAGGCGATCAATCCTTCATTTCCATTACTATTCCTTCTTTCTGTTATCGCTTTTCAATAAAAAAAATCGGCTGCGTTCCTCCCAAACTATCTACTTTTGCTGAGTCCCATTCCGATCATTTGTTCGCCATAGATTTCATTGCTTCATTATTTCCCGCTCACTACCGTTCTGATTGCCATAGTTACATTATCATTCAATAAATTTATATCAGTGACCCCTTTTCACCACCGCCCTGATTTACTTTAAGCCGTTCCTTTACCGCCATGGCTGTCATATTCTACGGGCTTATCTCAACATTCCGCTTACAAAATCATTCATGTAAAACAACAAGTTTTTCTACATGGATTCCGTCTGATCATTCCTCCATGGGCATTTCATGAGATCCTTTTATCGCCAATAATTCTGTCACCGCACAGCTTTCATTCCACTCGTCTTTTACTTTAATTTTATCGTTCACCGTTCATTCAACACATTTTCTTTCAGTAAACTCATTTCCTACTACTCTCTACATGCCAATCTTATCACTTAATCATAACACTCAATCGCACAACTCCGTTTAAACCATTCCGTGTAGGACACTCCTATCACACTATCCAGGTCCTCCCATCCTTTCACATCAATCTTCACACCCGATTCGCACCTCTCGTTTCATACCACTCTTTCACATCATACCCGTCTTGGCTCCTCGACCAAATCCCACTGCAATTCTGACAAAAGACGACCTGGCTCTTGCAAACGAATTGCTGTCAATCCCCCGAATTTCCTGTCAAGTTCTGTATCACATTAGCTGGCTATCGCCGCCCAATATCGGTCGGGTAGGAAGGCTTGGTCGCAGAGAAATCAGGGGCTTCAGGTGAGGGCGATGAAGTGGTAAGGTAGCGCATTCAGAGTAGGTGTTCTGACCATTACTGACAAGTCCCAATCAGTTGGTTAGGATGAAATGTGATGATTTCTCACCAGACGTAATTTTTTTGAAGGGTTATGAATCTGCATCGTTATTTTGGGGCTCTGTAACGTATATAGATCCAGAAGCCCTTCACCGCGTGTTGTGTATTAAACTAGGAAGAGCTGGACGTTATGGTTCGTCTCTCCCACTACCGGACACATTTCATTTTGGCTCCTACCCCAGTAGGAGCCAGCATAAATGTGCCTCGATAACCTCTGGAGGCTATCGAGGAAATGCAGGTTACTTGGAACATCAGACGAGCACCTCCGAAATGTGCCTCATGTTTTAGGACGCTGATCTTCAGCCTTATTCAAAATTTAACCGCTATTGAGGCGTCTCAATAACCTCCGCCTTGCAAGTATACTCGTTGTAAACTTTCTATCAGACTGGAATGAATCTTGACTTATGACGAACAATTAAAGTGGGGATGTTGACGAACATTGATTTGTGATGTTGATATTAACTGTTAGGATAAAACAAATGAAATCTTTATTGGGGATTAATTTGAATGCGAATAGTGATGGTGTCTTTAAGAGAAGGAGAAGATTTCCAATTAGTGAACGTGTCAAAATACGACAGGCGCTTTGCCACCCTGTAAAAGTGAGTCTGTTATTATCGATGCTTCACGTGCTCATGACGTTCCTATAGCAACTGAACCATGCTTTTGGAATACCTCATGACTTCTCTACTATGTGCTCCCGATGCTTGACGAGCTCATATGCCTCTCATTGAAAAGTAACCTATTGATATACGAGGAACTCATAACCGTAGTATCATATCTGAGTTGTCGGTGTTAGATGAGCCCATAACTGCTTACAATGACTGTCTATCTTGATATTCGAGGATTTCATTTCCACTGTACAATACCCGAGCTGTCGATGTTTGACGAGCCCATAACCTATCTCTAATAACTGCACCTCGTTGTATTCAACAGTTTCCAACCTCGCCATAATGTTTATTGCCTCGAGTTACCTCTATTCCCCTTTAACGAGGGATAAAATTCCCCAGCTATTAATAGTTTCGGGAAACATCGATTAGCAGCCGCTAAAACTGGGTAAAATTAATCAGCCGGACAAATTTCTTGCAACACAAAGTTCGATAAAATTGAGAACGTTTTATTCGGAGTGAATGGGAAAATAGGCTTTCGTGGGCTAAAATCAAGGCTGGAAATGGGAGGGAAATAAGCTCTCGGGAACACTGTTTGGTCTGTATATTACTGAGAGAATTTTAGAATGTAACGGAAACTGATGATAATTTCGTTACATCCATTCCCATAAATAATCCGTAAAATTCGTTATTTCATTTATTATCAGTTCACAAAAAAGTCAATAATGCCCCAATCGAATGACCCGATCTAGAAATTGACACCTCCCCCAATCACTTCCCCCAATCACCTCCCCCAATCACAACCCTCCAACACATCGTTCTTCACCCCAAACTCCTCCGAGATCTTTCATTGGTGCCTCTCGTAGTCACGCTGGGTCGATTCCGCATCGTTTGACGAAAGGTAACAGGATCGAGTTATAGGGACTTCCTCTTCGGTGTTCAAAGGTGGCACTTGACGAACAGATGTTCATTTAAGCTTGATTTAGGCCTGGATTTTCCTTCATCAGACGGGCGAGATTTGTGCATCTGAGGAATTCGATAAATCCTTGATTAGGAGGTCGAAAGAAGGTGGCAGGGCTCCTCTATGGGAAAGAACGGAAACTATATTCATGCGAAGTTGATATGGTAATGGTGTACGTTGTTGGATCTAAAGATCAAAGCGTAAACGCTAGTACTCAAAATTGAAAATGATTAAGATTAATAGCAGAATGAAATAATATGCCTTGCCTAAAATTGTCTTTTTATGCACCATAACATTTGGAGAAAGTCAGACATTTCGCAGCAAATAAAGCATGTAACGCGTGTACACAAGTTCATCAACAGAGATGTTCATCTCTCAGGTTATCTTACGCTACGCTCTGAATTCAGGATTGTTTTTTATATCCTCAATAAAAAACCTCTATGCGCATATGCACGTTGACAGTGACTCAACAGTTGATGACATCACAAGTAGCCAGATTTTTTCAAAGTGGTATTCTAATAAATAAAATGGAACAATGGCACGGGCGTCACTGTTAGATGTATTTATTTGCTATAATTTAATCGTTTAAATAGACGTTGTCACCGTACTACTCGCTTCTAATAAAAAAAAATTCGGGCAGATACGTATAATGAAACCCGTTACATGTTCAACACGAATTACCTCTGATCCCCGCACGCATAAAATATTCAGTTACGCCTTCACAAAACTTGGTCCCAACTTAATTTCGTCATTTAATGTGTCACGAAACGTAACGCAACACCATCTGCTTACTAACACGTCACACGACGTAACAAACAGCCTGAACATGTGTCAATGTTACTTGCGTTACTATTACTTTTGTTTCAGGTACGGAATCATGTACCTCATGACGTAACACTTCTCACTCCTATTGAAACCACGAGGGCCGCAAATTGGGCGACCGACGAAGCGTTACTGACTAATGTGTTGTCATCTCACGAGGATTTGAACCCCGATGGACAGCACGGCAAGAGAGTGCCATGACCACTGCACCAAGGTAGCAGAAAAGGATCGCCAACCAGATGTTATATGACCAGCTGATAAGCCCACATCCCCTTACAGGCCTCTCCGCAGTGCATGCATTTACAGTGGTACCCACTGCGCCATGGGAACGGCATGCGCTTAGTTCCCATTCCCAGCCAAGCCCATTCCCAGCCAAGCCGACGCACGTAGAACGAACTTCTTGCGAAACAAATTGTGGATTCTATTCATGTACGATCGGTAGTGAAATTTTAATTTTGATTGCATGTAATGTTAGTTGGCGATGTGGAGTCCGAATCCTCACGTTGAAGAAATATTAGGCCTAGGGTGCTACTGGAAACCCAATGAGGTTCATGGATATTTTTTTAATCGAAAACGTTTCACTGCGCGTAGTTAATTCAGGACAGACCAAAATATGTACAATGCTATTAGTTGCAGGACTCATACATTTATTTCAGTCATTCTTCATCCTAAACTTTCAGTATGAAGGGGATCCATTTGACTGGTGCATAATTTAATCTTTTGTACTTACTCATGACAAGGGTTCTCGAATCTGCCTCATTGCTGGGGAATCCTTTACCTGTGTAAAATAATACAATAATCCACTGCAGGGACGCTTAATAATCCCATCATGCTTGCTAGGCACAACACTGTTATCACAGCTTACCGATAAATCACATCAATCAATTTTCCGATAAAATTCAATTAAACAAACGAATAAAAAAGTCATATTTTTAGTAATCCTAATTGTATTGGTGTCGAAATTCACTGATTCAAGTTACGGGATCTTTTTCCAGGACCCTATTCAGAATCCTATTCATTGCAGGGCCAATAACTCGTCCACCCACTTCACATGCATTCACTTTCATTCTTGTAGTACAAGATAAGTGTTCCACTTGCATACATTCACATCGTATCTGTCGGCAAAATGTAAGTTCTCAGGTCAACTATAAATATAAAGAAATTTTGTCATTTGTTAGGGATGTAACTTTTAATTTTAATCTATGTAAATATAAACTTGGTGTTCATTGGGATTTTATTTTGTACAAACGAAATTTGACTTTGAAGGTTAATCAGTTGCTGCTTACATAATTCATCGATGATTGCATTATCAGGTGACAATTTTTAAATTCATTAATGCTTACATAATTCGGTCGTTCTTACGTCATTCGTAATTGCCTACATAACTTTTTATATCGCACACAATACGTCAATGGTTACATAACCCGTCAATAATGAACCCATTCGTGGATGAAAACATATTGACGACGTATTGCATATTTCGATAATTAATGAATAGCTATTCAAATAAATATCTTCCCCCCCTCCCCTTAGAATGAAGCATGCACAATGGGCGCTTTAGTAACTGGAGTTGTACCCTTTAAATTGCGGGATTGATATAATATGTAAGACTTCCTTGTGTGTTGTACCGCAACCTTCATATTTAATGTAAACCAATGGCGATTCAATTGACAAATCCGTTTGAGGATTATAACCATGTTACCTGTTGGGTAAATTCCTATCAATAAACCCGCACCATGTCTTCCTTACGTTGCGCTTGGTCTTCTATAGCCGATCCGACAAATGAGCAGGAACACGGGCATCTCACAATGCGCGTAATAAACTTTTCAGATCCCTGATATGTCATCCATAATTATTGATGATGTGTATTTTTTCAGCTACATGAATTTGTTTAAGGAAGCGTCGAAAACTATTTCGGAAAAAAACACTGCATTAAGATTATAGAAAATGGAATTCCTCTTCAGTAAAAGATATGCTCACATCTTTTGAAATATTTTCGCTTGATTAAGACACGAAAGGCCAACTTGAACACTCCGTCGCCATGGTTACCTTCCATCTGCTTACAGGCAACGTGAGTTCATTTATAACTCTGAAGTCCCTGAGAAACAAAGGAACATCCGATATTATTTCCCCTTCATTACCTCCCTGAACATCAAATGCTTTTATCACATTCACAACCGCATTCACAGAGCGGGAAAGGAACATGACAACATCACTGATCTTAACGTCTAGCCGCGGAAACAACAACGTAATGAATTGGCAACCACACGATTATTGCGTGGGTAAACATCACAATTAAATGAAGAGTTCTTCACTTCAAATCATTCATTCAATTTTAACAGCAGCTTCGATGGTGGGTTCTTTTTTATACACCACTGCTGCAGCACTGACAAACTGTGGCACAGGCCGCATCATTCCACCTCGACCATTCTAGGAGCAGCACGACGTGCCACCGCAATGCACTGCCAACAGGTACTGCCACCACCAGCAGGGGAAGGTGGCTGGCTACCCTCGTTGGCACGGCCCCAGTGCCAACGGTGAGACATACACTTTTTGCTCGCACACTGGCTACTGCTACTCATGCTGCTGTTATGCGGGATGCTACTGCTACTGACCCGGTTAGGTAAGGTACTACTCATGCTGCTGTTATATGAGCTGTTACTCACGTTACTGATACGTTTTTGGTAGGCAGCTAATCACGTTGGCAGGCAGCTTCTCACGTAAGCAGGCAGCTTCTCACGTAGGCAGGCAGCAAATCACGTTGGCAGGTAGCTAATAACGCTGGCAGGCAGCTAATCACGTTGGCAGGCAGCTAATCATGTTGACAGGCAGCTAATCACGTTGGCAGGTAGCTAATCACGTTGACAGGCCGCTAATTACGTTGGCAGGCAGATAATCACGTTGGCAGGCAGCTAATCCCATTGACAGGAGGCTAATCACGTTGGCAGGCAGCTAATCAGCTTGGTAGGCAGCTAATCACGTTGGCAGGCAGCTAATCACGTTGGCAGCCAGCTAATCACGTTGGCAGGCAGCTAATCACGTTGACGGTAGCGTTAGCTGTTAGTAATGCCAATGTGAAGTTTCTCTCATGAATGATTTTACTCTCGGTAATGTTATGCTTGCTAATAGTCACATCGCTGTCAAGTTATTGGTTACTCAAGGTGATGTTATGTTAGCTGGTACCCACCGCACGGTCATGTTAGCTGGTGCCCACCGCACGGTCATGTTAGCTGTTGCCCACCGCACGGTTATGTTAGCTGTTGCCCACCGCACGGTTATGTTAGCTGTTGCCCACCGCACGGTTATGTTGGCTGTTGCCCACCGCACGGTTATGTTGGCTGTTGCCCACCGCACGGTTATGTTATCTGTTGACCACCGCACAGTTATGTTATCTGTTGACCACCGCACAGTTATGTTAGCTGTTGACCACCGCACGGTTATGTTAGCTGTTGACCACCGTACAGTTATGTTAGCTGTTGACCACCGCACGGTCATGTTAGCTGTTGACCACCGCACAGTTATGTTAGCTGTTGCCCACCGCACGGTTATGTTAGCTGTTGACCACAGCACGGTTATGTTAGATGTTGACCACAGCACGGTTATGTTAGATGTTGACCACTGCGCAGTTATGTTAGGCAATACTCATGGTGCTATGATTTTAGGCTTTACTCATGATTGTGCAGCTGCTGTTGTCGGCTACTAATGTTACTGATACTGATATTGTGTTGCCTCCTAAGCTATGTTTCCTGCTACTGGTTTTGATGCTGCTGTTTTGTTGGGTACAACCGTCATTGCTGTTATTTAGGTGCAACCGTCGTTGCTGTTATTTAGGTGCAACCATCACTGCTGTTATTTATGTGCAACCGCCATTGCTGCTATTTAGTTGCAACCGTCATTGCTGTTATTTCGATGCAACCGTCATTGCTGCTATTTAGTTGCAACCGTCATTGCTGTTATTTCGCTGCAACCGTCATTGCTGTTACCTAGGTGCAACCGTCATTGCTGTTATTTAGGAGCAACCGTAATTGCTGTTATTTAGGGTGCTCGTCTGGTGCACTTTAGTTGGCTGCTAATATGATAGCGTTCATGTAGGCCAGTTTATTTATTGCCGTGATATGTATGGGCTACTATTATGGTATTCTGTCAAGGGGACGGCTATTGTTATTAACACCGTCCATATCAGGGCTGCCTGATCTTGTTCTAACTGCTATTTTTAGCCCCACCTTTGTTTTACATGCATGCGCTTTGTTGTTTTGTGTGTTGCTGTTGACTTGGGTCTGTCTGAATATTCACTGATTGTATTTTTCCATTTAGTTCGATTAAATCACTGCACTATGCGAACATCTATGAAATATATCAGAGATTGTGTTTATGAAACAACACTCTAGCTAAAAAATTGGATAGAAATAGGCCGTTTCTATGCTAACAGGAATCGACGTTGTCCTTTCCTCGACTACAAACTGTTATGTAAACTCTATTCGTCGAACATAAATAAATTAGTATTCTCGGTACTTCCATCAAATTTGGTTTGCAATTGGTATGTTACTGGTAACTTCTCTCCTTTTATTAAAATATTGATTGTTCGCATGACAGAAAACGACTGCTAATTTGTTTTGATCCTTTTGTTATAACAAAATGCAGCGCTGCTAAAGCTCCTTCTCAATTTTTTACTATCGAATATTTGAAAATACTTCACTTCAACAGTTTTGAGGAAAAAAGAAACTGTTATTCTTGACTAATATATTTAAGCTCTGCAGCCCATCCGCTGAAACGAATACAGTTGGTGAGTACAGGTAGCCTTCCCCGCCTATTTTTCTTTGGAGAAAATGACTCGGGAAACAGTCACCCTTACGGTTGTTGGCTCGTCACGAGAACTAATTGCATCCATGCTGCATGGGGCGTCCGCAAAATCAAACTGATTCACGTGAGTCATCAGCGAGTACCTGATTATTTCTGCTGGGACTTTTTATAAGATGAACACCCAGTTTCAAACTGGAAATATGAATATTATTATTAGTGACTTGTACGACGTGCTATCTAAGAGGTTTCCGTGTGCAGGGTGAGTCATTGAAGGAAGTCGTGTGCAGGGTGAGTCATTGAAGGGAGTCGTGTGAAGAGTGAGTCATTGAAGGGAGTCGTGTGCAGAGGGAGTAATTGAAGGGACTCGTGTGTAGGGCGAGTCATTGAAGGGAGTCGTGTGCAGGAGGAGTAATTGAAGGGACTCGTGTGCAGGGTGAGTTATTGAAGGGAGTCATGTGAAGTGTGAGTAATTGAAGGGAGCTGTGTTCAGGGTGAGTAATTGAAGGGAGTCATGTGAAGTGTGAGTCATTGAAGGGAGTCGTGTGCAGGGTCAGTCATTGGAGGGAGTCATGAGAAGTGTAAGCCATTGAAGGGAGTCGTGTGCAGGGTGAGTAATTAAAGGGAGTCATGTGAAGTGTGAGTCATTGAAGGGAGTCGTGTGCAGGGTGAGTCATTTAAGGAAGTTATGAGAAGTGTAAGCCATTGAAGGGAGTCGTGTGCAGGGTGAGTAATTGAAGGGAGTCATGTGCAGCGGGAGTCATTGGAGGTAGTTGTGTGAAGTGTGAGTTATTACAATTTGACGTGTATTGCGTGAAGCCTTATGTTACTCTTGTGGTTGAGTTATTGATGGCTGCCGGGCTTAGCCTTTGGCCTAAAGATTGCCGGGTAACATCACCACTAATAAACTACGATCAAAGTCTACATATGTGACTGCTAACAAAACCGTGCGGTGGACAACATCTAACATAACCGTGCGATGGACTACAGCTAACATAACCGTGCGGTGGGCTACAGCAAACATAACCGTGCGGTGGGCAAGAGCTAACATAACCGTGCGGTGGGCAACAGCTAACATAATCGTGCGGTAGGCAACAGCTAACATGACCGTGCGGTGAGCTACAGCTAACATAACCGTGCGGTGTGCTACAGCTAACATAACCGTGCGGTGGGCTACAGCTAACATAACCGTGCGGTGAGCTACAGATAACATAACCGTGCGGTGTTCAACAGCTAACATAAGCGTGCGGTGTTCAACAGCAAACATAACAGTGCGGTGTTCAACAGCAAACATAACCGTGCGGTGTTCAACAGCAAACATAACAGTGCGGTGTTCAACAGCAAACATAACAGTGCGGTGTTCAACAGCAAACATAACAGTACGGTGGACAACAGCTTACATAACCGTGCGGTGGGCAACAGCTAACATAACCGTGCGGTGGTCAACAGCTAACATAACATCACCTTGAGTTAACAGCGATGTGATATA
>SDVV010000615.1:0-30285 GCA_016164225.1 Gammarus roeselii
GGATTTCAACGTGAACAAGATAATTGGAAATTTGAGCATGTGAGGCGAGAGAAAATATATACATTTACAAAATGAAAGCATCTATAGATGAAATGTAGGAACACAAATAGTTGACACGGTAAATTGCATAGCAGAAGTAAATTACAATTCAAGAGTTTCTGCACGTACAAGTTCAAACAGGTATAATTTTAGTTTACGTTTGAAGGCAGCAATACTTCTGCCAGTCCTTATATCTATGGTAAGAGAATTCAAGGTTTTAGCAGCTCTGTATCTATAATCCTTCACTAATTTGCGTTTCGCGCTCATTATAGCTACTTTCACAACAACGTGCTCAGTCGTCTCCCATACTCCGTCGACATTTTGCATTGCCCTTCCACTCTGTCTTATTCACCATTGAACGATTGCTGGAACTCCTCAGTTTGGTTAGCCACACCTAGCTCAATCACCTTCACTACCTTGCTTCCTCCTACTTTTTTTGCCATCCACTTCTGATCCACTCTTAATCTTCCATCCACCAGTAATGATCAAACATTTCTCCACCCTCCTTCTCAACACCCGCGTATCAAAAAGCCTCCCACCGTTTTCGTTTACATCAGCACAGAATCCATCCTGTGTGATGAACCAGCGCACCTCGGGCAATCTATACACATTCGTATCTGTGGATGTATCTTCTCTTGAACAAGCTGTTTCCCAGTACCATCTCCCTCTCCATGTACGACTAAAACAGGATCTCTCTGCACTCTCACTTTTACCAAGAACCCCACACCTCCCTATCACATGTTCAACCACTACATGTCTATTTCTAGCAATATGGTCCCCTAGTACCACCACTTTTGTGTTGACCTCAAAAACTCTCAATACACTCACTCAGACTTAGCCAAAAATTCTCCCTCTTCACATTGTTCGCTACCCGGTCATAACGCACTCACAAATGGCCATCTTTATATGCCTAACATAACATTCACCACAAGAGGACACTTCAATACACTCCGCAACATTACTTGCTTACCAATCTCTCATTAACAACATCACACCTCCTCTTGCCCGACCTTCCTCCGCGTCCAACTTCCTTCCTATTACGCAGCACCAACATATCAAACTTTCTCCTCACGAACATCTCACCAATCCATCTAAACTTCTACACTTTACATCCACGCACATTCAGCGACCATAACAAAAGGTTCATATCCTCCCACTGGTCTTGCTGTCTTAGAGAGAGGAGTTTACAGAGGAGGGGTCCCCCAGACCTCACGCTTCAACCCAAATTTTCCCCTCTTACGACTCGTAAAGGGTTAAGGAAGCAGTATTCTTATCCCCCACCAGAACTAGACGATCAAATAAGACAAAATATATAGAGTTTCGGTTTCTTGGTAGTAAATATTGACAGCATCCAAAATCGATATTGGAAATGCGACGCTACAGTATGATTTGAGAACTACTCATATCTTTTTGTAATATTTGCCATTCGCAAGCCACATGTGGAATCACGAATGACAGATATTGTTAGTTATTTAGCTGGATTTCATCAGCTGGACGATCACTCCTACATAATTTTATAAAATCATGGCAGTGGTTTTAAACCGTGTTCATGCGGCTTAGTAGACTAGCATTATATGAAATTTCATATTCACATCTCACCCACAAATCTCGGGCCCGAGGACAAAGCTTCTACAACCGACCGAGAGTAAATTTGTAAAGAAACTAATAAATCAAGTGATTTATATAATATATGTCAACAATAAGTGATGTAGATGCGGATCATGCATGATTTCCACGTTCCACCGTAGTTGTAACACACATATCAACTTGTCGCGCTGGAGCTAACAAAGACTCAATCACAAGGCATTGTTAACAACTAATTAATGTCAGTTCAGGTTGAACAAAAAGTAGGTTAGCGAGTGACACAAAAGAACAGTTTCCCTTCACTGTACGTTTGATCGGAATGGAAATTGAAATATGAATAACTAATCTAGAATGAATTCTGAGAAGGTTATAATATGATTATCGCACAATAGGAATGAAGTAATATTTGATGCCTTTTAGTTTGTAGCCTCTGCTAAAGTGGCCAACCCACTGGATGTAATTCTTCTTTCAAACAAAAAGGCTTTCATTAACACGCCTCAAGGAACCCCGTAACCAGAATCGGCTTCAGCGCCACCAGATTGGTGACAGATCAGAGCCTTCAAAGCGCGTCTAGCCAACCGTCCTCTACACAGAAGACAAGGAAGCTTTGAGATTCAGTAGTGAGAAGTTGAAGGCCTGCGTCTCCCTCCTGTTCACCGCAGGCTAGTTCAAGGCTATAAGGCATCAATGTGGATAGTATTTGGTACTGACAAGTCGTGCACCGCCGCGCATTGCACAAAGCTTGTCTTGAACTGGATTTTCGACTATATCAATGAACGACTGAAGCCTCTGGACACGCAACCCCGTCTGGTCACTCACCCATGACCTAAATTCACTATTTTTACATGTCTGTGACAAAATTAATGATCAAATATGTTATATGTACTAATGGTTTGAATCGAGGTGACCAAAGCAGAGAGAAATGTACTGATGATATAAAACAAAAGCGCGTAGGGTTACGGAATATGTCCCAGTCGAATAAAACCAGCGATATAATTGACAATATAATTACAAATAAAACCGCGTGAGCCTAATTATTTCAATAACATCGTGTGTCCTGTTGAGGAATGTTTGAACATGTTCACCCTCGCAGGAGACACCTGCACCATGAGCTCAATTGAACGGACCGACCGCAATGCATTCATTTTATACGAAGTCGAGCGGTCAATGTTCATAAGCTGGCCCGGCAGGGACAAAATGGCGCATAACAGGACCGGGGGGAAATTCCTGCACGTAGAGGAGACCATTCTAAACATTGCGCAGTTTCCTGTGAAGCAAACGAAGGAATAGTCGGGTGAAGCCATTTGCATTGGTATTTTTTTTCTGCTGCATTTAAAAACTAAGAAGAAATCCTCTAAAGGAAAATGAGAAAAAATATGATACATTATACAATAATTAAATTGAAACCTGAATTTACTTACTCCAAATACAGATGTTAATATGAGTACATAATATTTCCTCAATGGTTGTTTCCCTCCCTTGTTGTAATGTCAGGCATTACAAAATATTGACCTGTATTCCACTCCTCAGGAAACAATTCTGAGCTGATAAGTGTAGTTGCACATTTAACTCACGAGTTGTTACATCGTACATCTGTCTGCATTGGCTGAAAAAGTGTAATCCAAATCTATGTAGAACAAAAATCTATAATACTTTTACATGTGTTTGTCCTTCATAATTTTTGTTATGAAGGTTTCTACTAATGAAGTGAAACTACTTATAAGACTCAATCACCTGACATGGATCATTTTATCCCGCGTATCGAATATCATGTATGTATGCCGTTCCAAAGGAGGTATTTCATTCTATCATAGCTAAAATATTAGCTACTGAAAATTGATCAATAAACAGAGTGAAAAATAATATTATATCGGCTTTACTCTGAAAAAAACATGAGTAGTTCACATCTGCAATAGAAATTCATTTATCATCCTTTTCTCTTAAACAGTATAAGTTTTCTCCTCTCATTATTATAATCTGAAAAAAATTAAACATATTTCTGCAAGATATGACAGAAATAAACTTATAATCCTCCTACTTACTTACAAGAGAAGACCCGAAGATGACTCTCGCCACACGATGATGAGGACAGGCGGAACACAAGAGCCAGGCAGGACCAAGACAGTTCTGAGACGGAACAAGAATGGATATTGCACAATGAGAGAAAGTTTGTTTTGATCTGTTGAAAGATTTCTCTATGTATTTTGATAACATAATACAGAAATATCAAGCAATTTATTCACTACCAGACTCTCGAGGTAAGAATTTTCATTGTGTGGCTCGCTTATAATTTCCCAAGTCCCGAGAGGGCGACCCGTCGAAAATGAATGCCTTTCTCTAGTATTCTTGAGCGCTGGGCAATTACACTAATCTGAAGAGGATTCTCCTCTTGAATAAAAGGTTGAAAATACATGAGAAGGCAGGAATTTAGTAGATGCCCAGGAGTTAGTGACAGTGGCTTGAAATTCACGAATGAATAATAAATGAACTCTTGAATAATATTCTAGCAATGGATAAACTTGATTGTGTGCGATGTGATGATAAAACAGTTGGTAGGATGGAAATGCTGGTAATCAATTTTCTTACTTGTATATCATGAACCATATGATCACGGTCTGCCACACACGTACACAGAGTGTCCGAAAGAAAGTTACTTGTTCTGAAAATTGTCATGCCCTTGATGAGCTATATCATCGATGTAATGAGGCATTCATACATGTGGTTGCAATCAAAGTCGAACAATGATCGTGCCATCATTCAACATTGCATGCAGACTGCAACACTGCGTTCATGACATTTAAATACAATCAGGCGATTGAAACGGCGAAATTTGGCTGGCATAAACGGGACGAGTGTAAATAACTATGTTTGGGATTCGAGAGTTCGAATCAGATAAAAATGAATGAACATTGGCGTACTAACTTACATTAGTAATACCTGATTTCATAAAATATCTATATGAGTACAATTTAGCTGTATGTAATGCATTGGACTTTGTAGAATCTGGTTCTTTAATTTGTATGGGTTATCATTGGCATATTGCCTGTTGATAGGATTTGGGAAGGACTGTCAATCAATATTTATCTGGTTGCCTGTTTTGGAAATTTATCTTCATGCAGCAGTTACTACAGTGGAGGAAAACATGTGGCAACAGCAACTACCCATGGGTAAAAGTTCGTTATTTTCTCGCGTAGAGATGGGAAATCTTGATGACCAAAGTCGTCGTCAATCACTATGAACACCCTGGGTTGAATCTCAGAAAGAATATGTGCAATCTTTTGTCCTCAATTGAGATTCAATCGAACGTGCACTGAGGTCTGAAATCGTACTTCCATTGAAACATCACAAAAGTAAGCTGAAGATAATGGAAAGGGTCAATATATGCATAACCAATTCTACAGATGATTAGATAAATGCGAAAGAAAGATGCTGTGAAAACAGGAGCAAGCAATACTTTGTTTCGGCCAATTCTAAAAATAACTGTGAAAGTATTTGTAATGTAGTATGAACCAGCACAACTTGACATCAATTGATAGAACGAATTGCAGATATTTAGTAAAACCGCAAACAATAGGACTGAAGAGAAGCCGATTCATCCTTCAAATGTTCTTCATTTCCAATTTGTCAGAGTTGTACTGGCATGTTTAACTCAGCATTTTATCCCCAAGTTTTTTTTCTGCAATCATCGTCGTTATTCCGCTATCGGGATTATGAACTAACCTGCAATATAATCGTTTTAATTCGAATTATTTCTGATCGTCTACTGTTGAATGTGAATGTGCTTTCATTTAACAACTGCTTACATTCGATACAATAATTGATAACGTTAATGAAACAAAATTTTAAGATCGTGTCATTTTTTTTCTGTCAGCAAGACAAAAGTCGAGATTGTTCACGTTGCGTTATTTCACGTCAGCGTATCTATTAGCATCAGAGGATGTCAGAAACTATGGAAACGCCGATTATAAGATTTGTAACTTACATGTCCAGATTCAATCAAAAGGCTCAATCCCCAAATGAGGGGTGAGCGACGTCAAGGCGCACCCCTCACTGCTCTCATGCGCTCACATACATACCAAAACTAGATCTGCAGCATTTAAAAGTCTGGTCATGTCCCCCCAACACACTCCGGATCAGGAATGAGATCCGATTTCAGTTGACTGCATCATTGTCTCCGTCCATCCCATTTCTCAACGGGACACCAAGTTTAGAAAACATATCACAGCCGTGACAGAACTCACCTATTCGCAACCACGCTGCACTATTTTTCCTTCTCTATGGAGTCACTGACTAGAATAGCTAGACTAATGGTTAGGTAAACTTAAAATATAACTATTGTCAAAGACAAGCTCATACCGTCGCTCAATCACCGTTGTTATTGCTGATCCCATGGGGCTTTTAGTTTCCGCCTGACTCGTACGATAACCAAGACGAAGTTCAGGAGATGGTTTAATGAATTTGTTGGAGATGGAATAAATGGAGATTGGAGAAGAGCCTCAGTATCTGGGTGCACCGACCTTCATGTCTGCCACCTCATGCCATGCGATGCAGTGATAACAGCTTTTCCTATTACAGTATGCTTTCAGAGGAGCGTGGAAGGCCTTTGGATGGCGATGTTGTGCTGGAACTCGTGTACACTTGATCTTGGCAGCGAAGATGCTGCACAATCGTGGAGCTTGACCTGCTGAGGAAATTGTCTTCAAATGCAAGATAAAGATATTTTGTTGGCTGTCCGACACCTATGGAAATATTTAGAAAGCGAAAAACAAAACATACAGTCATCACGGTAAATGTCATACATTTTCATGAATGAGCAGGACTGGAACGTAATCAGTTAAAATAATTTGGGTTGTACTGACGAGTGCTTTAAACATCGTACGAATGCTATTCGTTCATCATTTGAACTATCAAATCAGATGGTACATAAACTATAGGCCTAAGAGGCCTTCTTTTCCCTATGATTCACACACGTATTGGCACACAATGACTTATAATATTTTTACACGTTTCTATTTTGCAATTCACCTAGTCTCACAATACAGAGTTGTGAACGTAGGAAGGGATAACAGTGTGTGGTGGGCTACGCCAGTTGGTTTATACTGGTAAACATCGCTCCTTGATGCAAGCAGAGTTTCTGTCCATGACAAAGTAAAATTTTATCTAAAATAAAATTAGAAAACTATCAAGCAGTATGAGAAAATATTTCATAATTATTAACGCGATGCAACGCTTTGACATTACAGGAATAACCAGTCATAATGTTGAGCTGGCAGAGACAGGGGTCTTTACCGTAACAAAATTCATTAACAATGCAGTCCCATTCTGGTCACTGATGGCTGGCTTCTAATAATACCGCATCCACTTACAGAAACAAGCATTCAGAGCCAACTTGAATGGGCCTTCATTACAAAAGGAACATGACTCGGGAAGGGCACAAGACTCTGCCCGATAAAATCGTTTCACCTGGACAATCTTTCCACGAATATCGGCGCTGTATGAAAAATATAATTATCAAACATCTAATGCGCCTACGAATGGTCTTTTAATTTAGAAGGTTCATATTTGTACGAGCGAATCTGTTCGATACAAATAACGTCATAGGGACGTATTGCTTGCTGCCTTGATTTTGGCAGAACACTCATGTTCGACCAACCCTCAAAATGTAAACAATTCTACCATCCAGGACCAAATGCTGTTAGGTAGATGAAGACATTAATACTCCCCAAGCTGTTATGATTAGGATGAAAAAACAGCTCTTACCCAATCAGTAAGTGGATACACGAAGCAGTTTAAAGGTGCGACGGTCAAGGACCTGGCGGCTGCATTTGAGCCATGAGCCAGAAATGACCCTGGTGTATTTCATAGCAAAATTCTTCCAAAACACTGCTTAGAGTTTTTGAACAAACACTTCAGGGTCAAAATGAACGGAATCGCTGACACCACTTTGAATATTTGTCGTGTGATCTGTCTGAACAATACAATTATGTTTTCAACCTGCCGCCTTCCATCATGGTCGCCACATCAACGGTGTCCGCCTGATCTACCCACAGGTAAATGTTCGTTCATGCACCCGTGCGTTCTTGTTTGCTGCAGTTCGTCCTTCGTTCCTCTTTCGCATTTGCCACACTCATAAGGCTGACTTGGACATGTTATAGAAGTAAACGACTGAATGGGCACTGAACAGGAGTACACGACTCGACGTGCAATCACTAAGCGAGTGTTTCTCTCTGTGCGTCGAATGTCTTTTCTTTTATTTCATTGTCTTAAAGTTTCAACGATTGTCGAAAGCAGTTGCAGATACAGATCAATGCTGAAGCGATTTGAATGTTGACTTTATTTTGGTTCAAAAATGAAATGGATATGAAGGTCTTTGAAATCAAATTAAAAATAATATTGTCGTTCGTGATGCAGACTGTCGAAACCAAATGGAAGATATTGTTAAATAATAAATAAAGAATTGGGCTATAGAATGGGTTTATACAGATTACACACCCTGTAAACAACTTAGGTCTGTCGATTATAGGCCGCCCAAATATTCGACTATCTAAATCAGCTCATATTGTTCAAGAGTCTGATAACATGTACAGAATCCAGGACAATACATAACCACGACTTCAATTGTTCTTTCATTTATCAAGCGTCTTTAATTGTGAAGAGTTCCGGATATCATTTAATTGAGAACTACACCTAAGATTTTTATTTCACGTCCTCAGAACATATTATTTGATAAAAAAATATATTGATTGATGCATCAATTTTTAACTATTCAAACGGGAATAGTTTAAATTTATAACCGCACAATCACTATATAAGTCAAGGCAGAGTCAGAGTAACTTATGCCCCGAACCAACGTAAATCTCAATCTGCTGAACGTTACCAGAAACACAGATAATAATTCCCCTAAAATTATGAGCCTATAATGAATGTGAGGTACAGTAGACGGAAAAATACGTTCATTTAATTTTGATTTTCATTATTCCTGCATGGGGATAGTACATTTTTGATTATGTACATACATCTTGCGGTTTCTTCTTCACCTAAAGAAATAAGCCGTTTGTCTGAGCATACTCGAAAACATACAATCTTTATGGGGTGAAATTGGGAACGAAACGCGAAAGTTAGTTTTTTGACGTATACTGTACATCATCTTATGAGTTTATACAGAATATAGTCTACAAGGATAACAATTCCAATGCATTTCGACCACTTTCCTTCTATGCAATTTGACGTACCTTTTGATGTGATTTCTTCACGAACACGAAACCGGTTTCAAGTGGCAGCGCCGGAGCAGTGGTTTTATAACAAGGCTAGAAATCCAGGGAATTCCTTCTAGTTGTTGTTCAACCTGTTATTTGTATACCTACAAGCTCAAATTTTACAATTAATTGCAACCCTGAAAGAAGACAATATAAACAAATACACCAACCACGATACGTCATAAAGATTTATTTATTTATTATTTGCTTCCATGTTCCAACGAATTCCCAACGCGAAGTTAATGCAGATTCCCCCGTGGGGCGGTGTCATAAAGATACGCGACTGCAAGAGGTTCAACAGATGTCATTGCAGCATTTTTTTATTCATTGAGCGTGGTAAACATATCGTTCAGGCATATCAATTGTCATACTCGGAGCATTTTTTTGCCGTTGTTGACGTGCCGATGTGACGATAAAAAATATGTATATGTAAAGTTTTCCCCTCTGAAGGCCACGAGGATAAAACTATCTCCTTCATGCAGCATTTCCAAAGCAATTATATCGTTATTTCGAGTTGCGCCACCATGAAGTGTTTGGGGCTATTAAGATTAGGCAACTTGATTTATTTTCCAAATGAGTCGATCTGCAGCACGGATTTTTAGCGCTTTTTAAGCCCAAACATGTGTTTTATATTTTCAACTTTGATTTGTTTGGCCAAATAAATTTAACATTAATACATTAATAATGTGCCTATGAGCACCAATCCCCGAGTGTTGAAAGCTGGTCGACTGTCAGCAAATATCGCAAAGCAACAACGGTCAAACATGCACAGACTCAAAACAGTTACCATTTCACAACCCATTTGCAAATTTCTGCACTGATCGAAATTTAACGTCATATTTAAAAGGAAATCGATTGTAAATGCTTCAGGTGAAGTTTTCCAGATGACTCCACTTTACTGGTAGTATATTCAACAGACTCACGGATTCACGTTTTTTGCTTCAAGGGTTCCGCAGTCTTGCAATCATAATGGTGAATCTCTGACCTACACTTTCGGACTTCATTTACATTTCGTCGAATATGTGAAATCCAAAAGAAAAATGTCGGTATCCGCAGATAAATCTTTTTATACCATCAGCTGAAAACATGATACGTATGGTGGTGATGAAAGCTCGCTTTCAATATTTGTATTGCATGAAAAAACTCTGTTCGTCGGAAACCGACATTACTTAATCCACCAACAAATTGTTACTGAATCAGAAGACCAAATCACGGCTCTTATTCAAGAAACACCTCGCCACATCATTGTGAAAAGATTATAATAAATTTCAAGTGTTCCGTGGAAGACGCTGATCAGCTGTCAGAAGCTGAGATCATATTCTCGAAGAATACTTATTTCATGGGAAATACGTAGAATTGTCGACTCAACCAAATGATGTCATGACACCTGAATCGACATCATCCCGTCACGGAGAAATTAAGTTCAAAAATGACTGGCAGAGCGCACAGAGAGCACAATTTTGTTCGTAGGTGATGTTGTCCCATTTTAGGCTCAGAAAAATATGTTCGGTCCACGTCAATGTGAGTTGGACCATCTTATCATTGATGCAGGATGCGGGAGCAGAACAGCTGCTCCGATTCCAACGCACGTCGCTAGTAGACCATTATAAACAGTCATTCGTGCTCCAGCAGTAGCAGGTAATTCTGTTCAATCGCAACGAGATTTATTGTTGTGTTATTTCGCTGCTGTCACAACAGTTGTTGCATCTTTTGCGCAGCTGTATGTGACCTCTGTGGTGCTAATGATGCTCCACTATTTCGCTGTTGTCGCAACAGTTGTTGCATCTTTTGCGCAGCTGTATGTGACCTCCGTGGTGCTAATGATGCTCTACTATTCTCAGTCGGAGGTGGACTGACAGCGGTACGCGATCAGTTGTAGGAAGGGATTGCGCTCACTCAACACCTATGCTTGAGATAGAGGCGTTTTTTAACGACCTCATAAGGTTCCTACATTCATATGCTGCTACATTGCAGATTGTTTTCTCGCATTATATGTGTAAATCCTCAAAAACTGAGATAAATGTTCGGTTTATCGAAAAAGTGTATCCTTTTGTATTATAATAGTGAATAAAATTTCAAATTATTTGAAAGAATGTCTGTCCTCTCGCCCGCGAGGTTTTGAAATTTTAAAAATACAATGTAAATAAATATTTGAACGGAAACGGTTCTGATGTAATAATCAGTTGTTCATTGAGGTGCGCTGACTCTAGAGGTGTCGTACTACAGTTTACGCAGTGTAAACTGGTCAGCTGTTAACGCGAATGGCCGTCGAAAATGGAAACAAGGCATGCAGAGATGTTGTCGTGCCCTAGCTAACAGCTTTACTTCACCAGCATGTTGACCGGGGCGGCCCCGATATTGTTTGCCGATAACCCGGCCGGGGATCATGTGGGAATAACGGTTCGGCAGACAGTGATCTGGATCGTGTGATACCATTCACCTTGAACTGTAAGGGGACATGAAGATTGTGGAAGTAAATTAATGAGTCGATCTGTTACACCAACTGCTAGAGCGTTTTATATAAACAACAAGTGCTACCTCTCATAGTTGACTTCCGTGGGAGATGATGTCTCTAGGTTCAATGTTAACTGACCGAGTGACCCTCTGGCCAGTCTCTGAAATGTTGTAAACAACGAAGCACAGAAAAAAAAGCTACTGTCGCTTTAAGGTGTTTGACTAATGAAAAATCATTCATGCCGACCAATTAGAGTTATTTTATAACTCTAATCAATCCACCCCCCTTTATCAACAAATAGAAACCATCCTTGACCGCGAAATTATGACAATTAGCGACGACTTTAGCCGTGAGTAGGGAATATCATTGAAACAGGTTATAAATCAATATGTAAAGGTTGCGGCTCAATAATGAGCGTATTCAAAGTGTTCGACACTTCATCGTAATTATTAGTAGTTATAATGTCGCAGAAAAGCGGATTAGTGAAGGAATATAGATAGGGATAAATAGAGTTACTTTCAGTCTGGGGAATTTGCGCCTTATATTTCCACGGACGACCGGAGTCAGGCTAACGGGTGACTCATTCTGACGAATGAACGGACAGCTTTCGGATTATTCATAAGGTATGTTAACATGTTATGTATATATTATTAGGTTTTTATATGTTAATAGGTTATATAAATAGAACGCTTACACACTACTTGTGGTATTCGCATTTCAATGCTGGGCATACTGTATTGCAATTTCGTTGCATCTCATGTTGCATATATGCATTTCAATGCTGATCCTCTGAATGATTAGGGGTATTGATAACATACATTTATGAGATAATTTTTATTGATATTGAATCTAACAGTTGCCTAAAAATATACATGCAGTCTCAAACGCTAAAATCGTTGGATGCGCTTTGGCTAATTAGGTAAAATTATATGAATGCAGAAAATAACTCGAACGTTGACACATTATTTTTGGTAAAATTGGTTAGGCTAGGTTAAGTTGCCTAGTTTTGAATGCATCTGGCCGTGTGTGGTAACCCTTTATGCACAAAATGTGTGTAAATACCTACATGGTGTCTACACTTATACCGACACAGGGAGGCTAACAACCCTGTATATATGAATTGCGGCGACACATGATCCGACACAGTTAGGCTGACGACCATTTATATATGCATTGTGTCGACACATGTGACGACACATTGAGGCTAACGGCCCTGTATATATGCATTGTGTCGACACATATGCCGACACTGTGACGCTAACGACCCTGTTTATATGTATTGTGTCGACACATGTGCCGATACTGTGACGCTACCGACATTGTATATATGCATTGTGTCGACACATGTGCCGACACAGTGAGGCTAATGACCCTGAATATGTTCATTGTGTCGACACATGTGCTGACACTGTGACGCTAACGCTCCTGTATATGCTTGTAAAAGTATATGTGTATATCTGGTGTGTGACCTTGAAAAACCTACTTAAAATAGAGCCTTGTGGAGGGGATTTGATATGTACATCACACTAAATAATAACTAAATATCATACATGACCATCAAACTTGAATGAAAATATATTATTATTGGTTTAGTTCGTTAGGATGGGTAAATCTTTGAACCTAATATCGAGTGAAAGTGTTCCACATAAAAGAAGTGTAACAAATTGGAGTGCATTAGCTCTCTTGGATCCTACCTGCTGAGTCTCATCCAAACATGTAGCAGAGCTATCGCTAAACAATCTGGAATCGAAAGATTTGCAAAAGGATATTTGATGAATTAATTTGGAAAAATGCATTCAAACTGCTTTTGACATGCTAAATAACCAGCCCAAGTGGAGAGTTTCATACATATCAATAACATACATAAACATCAAACTCAAATAAAAATACATAACTAATGGTTAGGATGACTGATTGGTTAGGTTACCCAGGTATAAATGTATTTGTCAGTGTATGGTAACCATTTTTGCATTCATATATATATATATATATATAATGTTGTCGTGCATTGATATATATTTCGCTAATTATGTATCTTAGACATGGTTTATATCCTAGATCTTGTTGAATGCGGACCTTACATCACAGATGTGTAGTAAATATATTAGAGTGGATTGATTCAGTATTCGTTATAATGGACGAAAATGGTTGGAGCAACAAATCCAACACTACAAAAAAATCTTACACCAACAGTAAAACCAATCATAAAACTTGCTAACTCTTTAACACTCATAACAATCACTGACATCTGCGGAAAGCTTACATAAACGTTTTGAACTCTACAGTCTGCTAACGAGTGATCACCTAATATTACTCGAAACTTGTCGATAATACTGGACATGTAACAAGCAAAGTGAAAAAAATATATATATATGTAGGCACACAATCTGCTAAAGATTGGTAAAACTACAGAGTCAAGTGGATAGATTTGGTAAGAATATAGCTCAAATCAATTTAGAAATACATGACATAAGCATAAAAACGGGGGAAAATTTATAAGGCTTGGTTAGATTAGGTTACGATGGAATAGTGTCACAGCCCCTTTACATCACAAACCTATAGTGTAAAATTTTACAGTGGATCTGGTGAATGCTCGAAAAAAGTCAGATATTCGGATTTGGAATGCAATCTCAAAACAAATTAATACCTTCTAAGTGTATAAACTGCAAACGGATCACAAACATTTATACAAGTAAAGCATGCGGGAAAAAGCATCTAGTAAAGACATGTGAGCGGATAACATAATTGAGATGTAAAAATAAAAGTATTGAAATTTTTTAACACTTGCACTCTACACAAATCCGGTAGATTAATTCTCCATGACAACATGAAACCGGACCCAAATCCAATGTCGAGAGGTAAAGCATATCAATATTTTGGATCATTATATCCAATTGAGCGTATTTTGTAAACATCATTCTATGAAATAGGCAAATTTATACCTAATGCATATATATTCATATGATAACTAATCGAAACATTCAACAACAACTATAAAAAAAGCAATATATGATTCTCTACTCTAACCTAACCGACATTGATTAACTATGATATACGGCGTATCCTGCCATTTACCAGAGGATAAATCCTACACCAATGCCGAAAATATCTGACATTTAACACCGAGTTCATGCATAACAAATAATAATATTGCGGTATCCGTTCAAGTCTAAGTTCCTAGACCTAACTGATGCTATGCATCTAGGTCGCTTCTCAGCAAACTACCACTTTTATATAGCAAATTCAGAGGCACCACCCGGTCATGATACAATACCTCAGACGTACCGTGCATCTGTTTCGTCCATCATCTCTGAACAACGTCGAGCAAAGTCATATCCTGGACATAATTAAGAACCTATACATAGGTATAGTGATTATGAATGCGCCTGACATGAGACTTTAAGAGTGTGGTCATACAAGAGATGAGCATCTGTTCACTGACGGCCTAAGTAAATTACTACAACGATGAGCAGTTTGTCGCATAACCTCTCTAACAAACCCAGGGAACTTGAGACTGACGTCCACAAGAACTTTCAAAATTACCGTAGAACATGGACGAACTCCAAATGACAACCAAGGAGTGTAAACCACCTCTACACCCCTCCATCAGTAAATCGTCTTTTAAAACGTTACTCTACACACTTGCTAGGGTTCAATGACGATATTCCACAAAGATGCAGTACGGACATACAACTCATTAAGATACATCAATAATAAAATAACTACGTAATTCTCTACTCTGCTCTAATTCACATTGAAAAATTGTAATACACTAAGGGTATCCATCATAGTAAATTCGGTCTACTTATAAACAATAAACATAAACACAACAAGCTTTGGCCTAGTGACTTCTCTAACTCCTAAACATTGAAGAGTGGTCCTACGATAAACATACAATAACCTAACATCAAGACCGAATTTGTAACACATCGAATATTCTATATCTATAATATCTACGTCAAACATTGTACCAGGATGTTAAAATATATATAAAACCCTAGAAAATAAACAACATTTATTAAATTTTACCTGAAATAATATTCAACATTGCAGATACAAACGTAATATATCCTAGTACTTCGATATTATATAAATAACCAACAGATTGAATTGAAGATGGAAACTGTACATAGAACATATAAAACTCAAAAACACATACTAAAACGGACAATATATAGGAATATAAGAAGAATGGTGCAATAACCGACCAATTATGCCTGGAATAGTGTGCTACATAGACGATGCAAACCTAAAATAACCTAACAAATCCTATAACTGTATGAGATAACTATTCAAAATTCCAAAAAGCACTACAATTTCATCATAAATCAACCGATCATTACTAAGTATACATATCACAATATAATAACTTACAATTAATCCATATCGTTCAGGTACTCTCGCTATTGTGACACCGCGTCAATGAAAACATCGATATATCTGGTTCAAACCTGGATAATGCGTTCTGGGGTAGATAGGTTGCTGCATACAAAGATCAACTTACAAACTCCCTATAGATATTATATACATTTGAAATAAACGACTAGAAAATACACAGAATATAGCCTAAATTCAATATCAGGCTGGTACCAAGCGTCCAACCGCTACGAACCTCACCAAACAACCTCCGAACGGGTCAATTATACCCCAACTAGATAAGAAAACAAACATATTTGTACAGAAAAAATATATGGAGTTATAATCCAGACATAAATAAATAACGAAACAAAAATACAATTCAAATAACAGATACGAGCAAACTTACCTAAGTTACCAAAGCGCATCCAACGGTTTTAACGTTTAAGACTGCATGTAAATTATTATGTAACAGTTTGATTTACTAACAATAAAAATTAACTTAAAAATGTGTGTTATCAAAACCCTTAAACATTCAGAGGATCAGCATTGCATTGCATATATGCAACATGACATGCAACGAAATTGCAATACAGTATGCCCAGCATTGAAATGCGAATACCAAAAGTAGTGTGTAAACGTTCTATTTATATAACCTACTAACATATAAAAACCGAAATAATATATATATATATAACATGTTATCATACCTTATGAATAATCCGAAACCTGTCCGTACATCCGTCAGAATGAGTCACCCGTTAGCCGCCTGCCTGACTCCGGCCGTCCGTGAAGATATGGGGCGTAAACTCACTAGACTGAAAGTAACTCTATGTATCCCTATACGTATTCCTTCATTAATTTGCGTTCCTGCGACATTATAGCTACTATTATTCCATAAAAAAAATAAAATGATATTTCGTTATTGATTAAATCACACATAATACGTTTCTGTTGATTCGAATACTTAATGTTCGAGATGATGGAGCGTTGAATATGGAAAATTATGTTATACAATTTCCTTCGGGATTGCGGCGAAAATATGAGGCTGTGTGGCGCTTTGGCAAATAATACTTTAAAGTGATCCGATGCGTTCTCAGGAAAATACCCTGCTTGCAAAAGTCATGCGCGGAACCTGCATCTGTCCATGTGAGGTTTAGAAAAAGCCAATTTGTCTACTTTCTCGCATTATATTGACCGATTTTTTTCAACAGTGCATTGCCGTAAATCGGATACAGTTTGATATAAAGAGCTGTATTTAGACTTCTTGTGCGCAAAAAAAAAATTCCAAGACAGCTTGTTATCAACGGTATTTTGCGCTCTAGTCTACTTTGCAACATTCTCATCACTTGCACACTTTGCCGAAACAATATGCTCAAGATACTGAACTTGTTCACAAAATATAATGTGACACCATCTCGCTTAATAGCAGTCGAGAATTTACGCTTATGAACCTATGTCCTGGTTATCTAATTACAGTTCTTAAAGTGTTAGACACTCTCGTGGAGCCGAACAAAATTATTAAAAATATTTGGAAACTTTTTCATGTCCGAGAGAGTGCGAGCAACTAACGCCATATCAACTTCATAGCTCTGATTATTAACACATCAATTTGTCACATGACATCCTCTGTTCTTCCTGCTTGACTGGAAATTCAGATCATCGGCTTAAACATTAGGTAACAATAGAGATATTTGACTTCCCTGTCTAATTCTAATGGTAAAATAGGATACAGCCGTTCCCGCCTATATAGGGAGGCTTTTAATAATGTGAATAGTATCACGTAAAAAAGTCACCAATGCGGCGGTATGATGCATCTGCAGCTAAGGTAGTGAGAGTTTTAAGAATTTCCTTTTGAATTGCTGCAATAATCTAACTGCGGCGATAGCAAAAGATTATCGTACAACCCTCTCCGTAATCCGACATACGTCGACGTAAAAGTTCCACTGGGTTGCCACAGCGCATACTGCGAAGTTTTTGAACCACCAAACAATGTGCATTGTCGAAGACAATCACTCCCGAGGCCAAGACGGGCAAGTCATTAGTCTAGTTCATTTATTCGATACTCCACGACTGGAGTCGTCAGGTTACATCAATTCAACTATGCCATAAGACAACAATTCAATATACTTCTTACAATATTGTATTGTTCGATTAGGCCACGTCCACTTTGAGGACAAATATATTCTGCAATGAATCGATCGGTATATCATTTATAATAGTCTTTGTGTCATCGAAACTTCGATCGAATTTATTACTCCTGAAGAGTAATTTCCGTTTCTACCCATCATAACTGGATAATAAAAAAAAAAAAAGTTTCAAACTGGCAGAATCGACGTTGAGAAATTACTTTGTCGCTGTTTTATTTGTTTATTTTTCCAATAATATTGAGATCTAAATGGCTGCTATAAAACTGAGAACGAATCGAATCGAACATTATGCGTGGTGTCTCCAATTGCCTCCAGAGAATCGCTATGATATTTTGTGTAAACACGTACTGAAAAGCATTGCTTCTCCATCACAAATCCCAGACTGCCACTTTTTCCGGTAGGAATAGATTATGATAGTAAATCTCCATGACAATGGAGACTTGCTAGCTGTCATATAAGGAAATGTAAACAATTTTTTTTAATTAGTTCAATTTCATTTTATTTATAATAACGTAATATTAAATTTAATTTATTTGTTGTAGTTCCATAGTACGTTAGACAATTTGAACTCGAAGCTCGTCAGAAGTGCTGAAGGTCCTGGAAAGATCGGTCGCTTCCCAAATAAATGTCGTAACGAAATTGTTTTGCACTAGCTATAAACATAGATTACTCCAAACAAAAATTGCTTTCTCAAGTAATTCTTTAACAAATGTACATTAAAGTTATATCAATGACAGTATTGCTCAGACCAGCTGAACACTTTTAGCTTCTGCAATTTCATGATGCAATCAGAGAATCATTTTAAGCACATTTGGCCTTACTCCTCTGCTACGAGCAAGATGAGAAAATCGGTATTTGGCGGAAATCAGTGACACATTCCGATCAGTAACGAATAGCACAAACTTGTTAAATACATTTCTAGATTTTTTAATAAGTAATGTATAGTCTTATCGGCACGTTTCCAAACAGGAAGCAATTCATCCTCGTCTCTAGGGAGTAGGTCCACGGGTGCAGTAGAAATGCAATAAATACTCGAGATCTTCCCAGGCCTGCGTAAATGGTTAATTGACACCCCTCTGTGATGGGAAACTCCAGTCGCTGGTTAGCGATGAGACTGACCCTTACAGTATAGGGCAGTGGTACACCTTTCGAAGTGCTGTGGAATAATTTTTACAACCGACTGAGCTTTTTCCAAGATTCTGACGTTGCGCCTACAAGTGAAATGTGTTGTTAAAAAGTGAAGGTGTGTTGGAGATTTTTGTAAGCCGGCAGACAATCCAAACAATACCACTAATATATTACAACTAATGTATTCTTACTTACGCAGTACATTCAGCGGAATAATGAGAAATAACGGAAATGGTTTCGACCCACCGATTATTCTCTAATGGCCAATAAATTATCGGGGTTCACAGTTCATGAAGCGCGATTGTTTGTATCACCAAGAAAATCTTTCATCACCTTCGTTTGAGCGATTTTTCACAAACGAACAATTTCCATACACTATATGCTAATGTTTCCAAAAAACAACTGAAAAACAACCCCTTTTTCCAATTCAAAAATGGTCACACGACAAGAAGAGATGTTTGTTCTATAATTTAGAAGAATCCCAATAAATACAACAAATTTTTTACGGACTGCGCCCGAATTTTGGCTAGCACTAAACTTCAGGTAGTGGCTTCGTTCTGAGGTCGTAAAACATGGGTCGATAGTTCTGGCCCGATGGATCCGATTTCAAAAGATCCGGGCAAGAATTGTGTTTTCCGGTCACCACTAAATACCGTATAATACGTATTTCTTCCTTTGCTGAGATATTTTCGTATATTTTTCAGCCCACATTCAGCGTCAAGTTTTTTGGTTTACATTCCATAGTATATCTCATAGCCTATAATTGCTCTCACAAGCCACGATCTCCATTTTTTTGCGGGAACTGCTTCAATAGATATAAACTTGGATCAGAACAATATCGGTTTACGAAAACAGTAGTGGGTAATCAGTCACTTCCCATGCAACTGTTAATTAGAAGAGGGGGAATGCATGACCTGTTACAATGCCTTCGTTTTGGCGACTCCAACAGAGGCGGAAAACCGACAAATTTGCCCCCACCAGGAGAGTGCAGGAAAAGTTCATCAAATACTGTACACCACACGAGAGACTGGCTGTCGATGAACAATTGCTTGCTTCAGGGGTCAATGCTTCTTTTGGATGTAAATTCATAATAAACCAGCCAAATGAGGTCTAAAGCTGCTCATGATGAATGACGCCGATACTAAATACATGCTTAATTACTTTCCCTGCCTGGAGACTGATGGTTCTAAGACGAGACACAGGCTACAGCTTGGCCACATGTACTCTAAACAATCAGCACAACCGTATCACAACACCAGCCAAAACGTCACCACTGACAAATGGTTTACTTCGATCCCACTCTATACCGACCTTGCAAACAACTGTGGCCTGACGCTGTTCGAAACTGTGAGGGCGAATAAGAAAGAAATTATACAGGAAAAACGAATCGGTCGCCTGACAGCAAAGCCTTCCTTTTCAACAAGGATATAGTGCTAGTCCCCTACTTCTCCAAGAAAGCCACATCAAAAAAGGATGTTCTTCTCTTTGTTATCCATGAACAGACAACCCTCTGTCGATGAGAATGGGAAGCCAGAAAAAATCATGTTCTATAACAAAACCACAGGAAAGGCCGACACATTGGACCAAATGTGTGGCTATTTCAGAGGCAGCAAAAAAACAATCAGGTGACCCATTTGCTTGCTCTTTGGGATTATAAACGCTGCTAGCGTCAATTCCTTTATAATATACAGGTAAACGTAGAGGGGGCACGACCTTGCCACAGGATCAAGAGGAGAATCTACATGTAGGAGTTATCTACGCTGCAATTGTTGATTTATCAGGTGTGCTCCCTCAACCCCTCTCCCACTGGCGCAGCTGGAGGACCCTCTGCATCTGAGATGAAGTAGTCCATGGTTAGATGCTCCATGTGTTTGTCAAAGGCTGATAATAAGATTCGCTTCAGCTGTCATACCTGCCGCCAATCTATCTGGTCGCTGCACCACGTCCCCGTCTGCAGCAGGTACAGGTCAGTCTCAAAGAGTCTAGATGCAACAGTTGTTTTATTGTGTAGAAGTGGAGACGGAATATCTTTATATCCTTGTTTCACTCAACATTTATCCACTGAACTTGGGTATTGTATACACACAATATTGACGTATGCAACTGAACATGGGTACACTATACCCGAAAAATAGGGCTCCTATTTCCTTAAGTCAAAAAATTTGTCTTGAAGGAGGCGAATCTTTGGAAGGCGAGGCAGTATATCCATGAAGATCTACAAGTTATAGAGTGGAATTCGGCAGTCACATTTTTTTCAGTCCATTAAAACAAACATACATTTTTCATTAAATCCTATCCACCTGAGTTATGATCACTTATGATGCACAAATTAGGTTAAACGTGGTAAGATGCTCTAAATTTACAGTTTATAGCGGTATTTATAGAAATATTAGAGAGCATTATTTTTAAATTTTCCAACTTCCGGTGAAGTGTACCCATGCTTAGTGGAATAATGACATGAATAGGTGTTCAGTAATCTAGGGTTAAAAAAAATCATAAGCGGGAAAAATGCCACAAAACAGTCATTGACAGCAGAAAACCAGCTAAAATTCCCAAATCTCATGAAATTTGTTCAAATCAACTCTGACATAATGTAGATAAGGCTAACCATACCCCCATTTTTCAACGCATTATTGAGGGCATTGCTTTCGAAAGAGTCCAGGACGGTGTATGATTGGGCTCACAACTTCCATTTAGGCGGACGCCCTTAAAGATATTTTTCCGGTTCGGAGTCGTGAAGATTGGGACCATCGAAATAATATTACGAGCTGAAGTTTTCATTTCACGGTCAATGCCAAATAGCTTAGACGTCGTTACTGCTTTGCTTATGTTGGGGACACGCCACTTAAATGTCTCATGCTGATTAAATTGATTCAAAGTCTTGCAAGGAAGGCGCCTAGGTTTTAAACTCACTGTACGTTTTCCGAACAGATTATGAGCGTGCATGTCAATCTACCCCAACTGTAATACTTGTTGCATAAATCCTGAGCTGTTCCCGATGCATAATTGTTGGAATAAGCAGACTTTAGCTTGGGCCAACTCCTGTTAGGTCCTACCCTATTGGTCACGGAAGAGATAAGTCCACGCTGAATTAGATCTCTGAAATGCTATTTCCTAATGGGGCTATGACTCGCGGCCTCGAGGCAGCAAATTTAATGTTATTGTTATAAACATGCTGTTCCTGTTGATCCTGTTCGTTGATCCTTTCTCGGTGATATAATATTATATACGCATAGGCATAGACATACAGCTGTTTCCTCCTAATTAGGAGGGTAGCTAAGTTAGGTTGACACGGGGGGAAGGCGCCCAATCTCCCCGCCACACGACCGCCGTGTCCATGCCAAGGGTCGAACTCGCGACGTGCAGCACCAAAGGTTGGCTTTGCAGTCGGATACGCTAATCACTCGGCCACGGCGACTGTCCTTCACTAGAGAGGTAACTGCGCCCCGTGGGGCATCAATTTTTTTCAGGCTTGAAACAAGCGCAAGCAACACACGATAACAAAACTAGCTTAGTACTCGAATCAATCCAAATGAGTCACCTGACACTGGCTCGTACTTAACTCAGCCCTACGGAGGCTCTTCTAAATAGGTGTCACAAACACTGATGTATATTAATCCTATATATCAGTAACACTGTCTTATATACTCAACCCTAATGGGCTCTACTAAGAAGGTGATACAACCACTGCCACGTTATTCCACTCACATACGCACGAGCTTATCGGTGAGATTCATACACTCTTCATATAACATTACACTCTGGGCTAATATGGAGTAGATTGATAGTCAACTTAGCGTAAATTAGTAATTGTAATGTGTGGATGGATCTGTAGCTGCGTAACCCCTTGCCGCACTCGCGTCCGGACAACTTCTTGTGTATGTTCAGTAGTGTCTCCCTGCGCAGTCCTTGTCGACGTGTAGTACTTGTCGAGCTGATAGCACACGAACCGGGTGGTAGGTGTACAGTATTCAGTAAGAGTACACCTAGGACTCTAATACAGCAAGAGGAGTCACAGTGCTCTAATTGAGAAGAATCTCAATGTGTCTATAGATTGAAAGTCTCTTTGTAGACGTTTTATCTGCGGTTAAGATGCACGTAGTCACTACACAGATTCACACCAAAACACGAACTGGATTATTTAATTGGAATGCAACAGTTTTAACAACAACAATGTTCTGATGAATAAATAACAGCACCATTCTTCTGACGAACATAACATGATTAAGACGGACGATAGGATCCCTGTCATGTAGAGTTAACGAACACTGCACTCCTAGGCGGCCACGACGGTGGACGGCGGCGCGTGTTGCTTGGTCAAGCTTCGGTCCCTCCTTATATGTGTTTACGAACGGAGGCACTGGCGTGTCTCACATTTCTGTTCACCCAGTTCCCTGGATATTGGGTTATGGGGAGGATCTGTAAGCACAAAGGCAAGCATATCGTCTGCCGAATTCTGTCTTTGTTGGCGGGATTCGAATTAGAATGATAGACGCACCCAGCCTCTACAACATTGATCGAGCCTCCCAAACAGATTTGCGTTCATTTCACTTTACTCGGGAAGTGCGATTTACTCCCTTGGGGGAACAAATAAGACAAAAAGCGAGTCTTCTCGTGTTAAACAAGATATTTAATTGGGGATTCATCGATGTTGAGTAAGAATGGGTCTCCTTATATATGTATAAGCTATTAAGGCCTTCCATGCTACCAAGTAAGCCACCGCCCTACGGGGGAGTCTGCATTACCTTCGCGTTGGGACTCCGGTGGAACATGAAAGCAAATAATAAATAAATACCAAGTAAGCTGTCTGACCAGAGCGCTCCCAGTTCACTGTCTCCAATTGTTGCATGCCTGAGCAGGAATCACTTAAGTCGTTATTCAAAGTACCATCACGAGCCGGAACTTTAACAAAAAGAGCGTCTCTTTTATTTGACTATTCATCGAGAGCGATTTTCTTATAGACTTTTCTTGTATCTTCTATCAATTTTTTTAAAGTTTGTAGTGGAAGGAGTTATTTTCCTTGTTGAATATTTTATCGTATATTTTGGGTAATCGATTTGTTGCTCTGTAGTTTCTTTATCAAAGAGCAGCAATGTTTGCTGATATGACTCAAATTCCCTTCACATGATTGCTTGAATTTTTTCTCGCGTTCAATGATCTGTCCAAAACAATGTGCTCATTCAATGGCCCCGACCGCAAGCGATTGATTTAACAGCTCTTCACGCTACTGCCGCCACTGCATTCCATAACAGCTCGACAAAAGGCAGGGGATTATGCTTTTCATCTCTTTACTTTATCAAGGGCAGTTTTAAGTCGCCGTAGAAGTGAAGCGCTGTCCTTCTAAACCTAAAAGTAGAAACGATTAAATAAAGTAAACTTTAAAATGTCAGAGTACTAATTAAATCATTAATATAAACTGAACAAGATCGGCCAATATATTTAGTGAAGTTTGCATTTTTCAAATATGAAGAATGGCGTGACTTGCAATCATAGTGAAAATTGTTCTGTTGTGCATCTCATTACATTAGGTGTGGAAACAATTATTTTCAGAGGCAATTAGCACAGAGATAACCTTGGCTGGTATTGGTGTACTTCACTGGTGAGCAGGTGGCGCAAACATCAGCATACTGGGTGCTGCTTTCCGTTTCACCAATCGAGTTACTCCCCGTTTCTTCACATTCGAATCCGTGTTGGGAACGGAATCCAGTTACGAGTTTGTAATCACATTGTCTTATTTTTTTTCACTCTGCAATTCACCAGATATTGCAGCTGAGGAAAGTTTCCGCACCTCACACATGGTAATTTTGTTGAAATCAGAATTTGTTTTAATATTTAGCTATATCCCATCAATTGGTAACAGTGTTATTCATGATATGATATATTATATCCCAAACGATCCCTTTTAGGTTCACTGATGTTTACATATTGATAGTAGGAAAATTGTTGGTGTTGACATTGGGCAAGTCGTTCTTTTCAATGTTAATTAGGTGCGCTTTCCTTAGAGGGGAAAGACTTTTAAGGAGGGAGGCTCAATTGCCTCGCTATTAAATGTAACAATGGTTTAGTGCCAATTATTGAGTTGTTCATGAAGTTATTTTTGTGGGAAATGCTTCCCGTGACCTGAAGCTATGTCCATTGTGAGACTTACCTATATGTCCACAAGGAGTCTTCTCTACGTTGCCCAATATCATTTCAATAACTGCATAATGATTATGAGAACTCGTAAATTGGTAAATAATCACCAGCGTGTTCGATAACAGAAATATATTAACAATGGTTCGGGGCCAATGAATAGTAATTGGTACTGGCCCAAGAGTGTTGGAGACGCCAGGGTGCAAGCTTGGTGATGGGGCATTCGGGCTGGCGATGGGAGATGGCCACGCCATGGCGCAAACTTACTGATGAGGAGGTATTGGTACTGATGATGGGTGTGGGCCAAGACATGGAGCACAATTGGTGGTGAGAAAGCATTGGTGCTATTGATAATGATCATTTGGATCTGAGAATGCGTGTTGGTGATGCCATGGAGCAATTCTGGTGCTGGCGATGGGAGGTGGCCATGTCATAGTGCAAGCAAGCTTGGTGCTGGCGAAGGGTGCGGTCACGGCACGGTGCAAGCTTGCTGATGAGGAGGCATGGATGCTGGCTATGGCGTGGCAATGTGTGCCGACCAAGCCATGGCACTAAGTTTATTTTGAGGAGACATTGGTAAGGTGATGTGTGTTAGTCACGGCATAAAGACAGTTTGAAGATGAGGAGGCATTGGTGCTGGCGATGGGTGTTGGCTGCGCCATAGAGCAAGGTTGGTGATGAGGAGGCATTGGTGCTGGCGATGGGTGCTTACCACGCCATGGAACAAGGTTGGCGATGAGGAGGCGTTGGTCCTGGCGATGGGTGTTGACCACGCCATGGAACAAGGTTGGTGATGAGGAGGCGGGTGATGGATGGGTGTTGGTCTCGCAATGGAGCGAGCAAGCTTGGTGACGAGGAGGCTCTGGTACTGGCGATGGGTGTTGGTCTAGTCATGGAGCAAGCAATCTCGGTGATTAGTGATCATTGGTGCTGGCGATGCGAGTTGGCGACGCCATGAAGCAAGTTTGGTGCTGAAGAGGCACTGGTACTGACGATGGGTGTTGGACTCGCCATTGAGTAAGAATGCTTGGTGATGGGGAATCATTGATGCGGGCGATGGGTGTTGGCCCCACCATGGCGCAAGCTTGCTGTGCAGGAGAAGTTGATGTTGGTGTTGGGTGTTGGACACTATATGGATCAAGCTTGTTGACGAGGAGGCACTGGTACTGGCGATGGGTGTTGGTCTAGCCATAGAGCAAGCAAGCTCGGTGATGAGTGATCATTGGTGCTGGCGATGGGTGTTGACGAAACCATAAAGCAAGCTTGGTGCTTAGGAGGCATTTGTACTGTCGATGGGTGTTTGTCTCGCAATGGAGCGAGCAAGCTTGGTGATGAGGAATCATTGTTTGCTGGCAATAGGTGTTGGCGCCACGGATCAAGCTTGCTGATTAGGAGTCATCGATACTGGCGACGGGTGTTTACCTGAATCCTTATACATACAAAGACATTACGACTCCGCCCAATAACATTTCAAGTACTGCATGATGATTAAGGGAATTTATCAATGGGCAAAATATCACCACCCTGTTCGATGAAAGAACTCTAAAAACAGTGCTTTGGGGCCTATGAATAGTCATTGGTGATGGCTATGAGTGTTGGCCACGCCATAGCAAAAGCTTGGCGATGAAGAGGCATTGGTGATGGCGAAGGGAGTTGGCCTCGCCACGGAGCAAGCTTGATGATGATGAGGCATTGATGTTGGCTATGGATGTTAGCCACTCCATGGCACAAGCTTGATGATGATGAGGCATTGCTGTTGACGGTGGGTGTTGGTCACGCCCTGGAGAAAAGTTGATGAGAATACATCGGTGTTGTCGATGGGCGTTGGCCACGTCATGGCGCAAGCTTGGTGATGCGGAGGCATTAATGCTGACGATGGGTGTGGACCACCCCATTAAGCAGAATTGGTAGTGAGGAGCATTGGCGCTGGTAATGGGTGTTGACACCGCCACCGATCAAGCTTGGAGAGGAGTGATTGGATCTGACAATGCGTGTTGGCCACGCCATGGTGCTGGCGATGGTTGCTGGCCACGCAATAGAGCCTGCTCGGTTATCAGGAGGCATTGGTGGCTATGGGTGTAGGCCACGTCATGGGACAAGCTTTTTGATGAGGAGGCATTGGTGCTGGCAATGGGTGATGGCCCCGCCATGGAGCAAGATTGGTGATGAGAAAACATTGGTGCTGGCAATGGGTGTTGACCAGACTATGTAGCAAGCTTGGTGATGTGGAGGCATTGGTGTGGCCATGGGCTGTCTACACAATTTTGCAGTTTGGTGATGGCCACTTCATGCTGTAAACTTGTCGATGAGGGCATTCCACATATCAATCTTGTTGATAGGGCATTGGTTCTGATAATACGTGTTTGCCGCTCCATGGAGAAAGCTTTGTGCCGGCGATGGGAGTTTGCCACGTCATGGAGTATGCTTTGTGATGTCCAGGCATCGGTGCAGGTGAAATAAAGATAAAATTGCCTAATATCTGGAAGTAGTTATTTATATATTTGTTTAATCATTAAATTTTCTCAACAAATATGTGATTTTATAGGACATGTTGGAGCTTCCGGTGCTAGATTGTGTTGCATGCTTCGATTGTATGCGATAATAAAATTGAATTGCTAGTGCCTGTTGGTGAGGTTCTATTGAAAATAATAATGGTTTTATATAAATAAAAATTCCATCTACTCGCACATGAACGTGATTTGAGCTGCGTGATATGCAATTTGCTCAAAGTTTATGCATACCCCCAAGGGTCCTTATTATAAGTCATTATCATTAAATTATTAAACAAAATATGTTTTCACTATGTATGCTTCGTACTTCTCTCGTTATCTAATTGGTCGGTAATCATTTCATCTATGAAATGGATATTTACCTGGGATAAGTAGTATTTGTAATCCTCACGTTTGTTCTCATCATGAAGTATTGATCAACTTGAGGAGAGAACAACTCAGTTTCTCCAGTGTGTAACTACAAAACGTAATCGGGCAAATGACTGACGTATTTTGTACGATGTCAAAATTTAAACAATTTATAATGAAATTAGTTGCATAAGTGTGACCTTCATTAACTGTAGCAACTATTTCCTTCCCTTCATTATTCAAAAGTTCACTGAGATGGTAATTTCACAGTTTTCTTCCACAATATCCATCCGATGAGGTCTCACCCTTCACGCTTCCTTACACTATGCCAAGTATTCCTCATCAACCGTTTTACAAAACGATGCGTACCTTCTCCTCACATGGAAGCCGAGTGTTCCCGATCCACCGGCTGACAAAACTAAGACCCTGATAAAATCAGAAGGGAGTAATATCGTCTCTCAACCTTCCCTTTATGTGCACCTCATCCTATGTTTTATATCATGTTATGTCCCGTTTTTCAACCAATGGCGTGGCTGGACGATGCTGAACGGATGAGGCGGAAGTTGTGGTGCACATGTTGCATCACCTCAGTTAACGTATTTCAGTTGAGAGCAGGCATACGCACATGTACTATGCATTCAGTGCTTCATTTGACTATGACTAATTCTCTACGGAATATTGATTCACCATCAATTCGATGTTTGCCCACCTCCTGTATGAGCAGCGCTATGAATTGAATACATTATTGTGGTAGACTCCTGCAAATGTCACTGCGTCAAACTATTTGTAGATTGAAACAGTAAAAAGACGCGAACATGGCCTCTGCCATTGGCTACCCCAGTGCAAGATATGACAACAAAAACAATGATATGGACATAATGATATTTTTTCCTCGTGCAAGATAGGCACCATGACAGTAACACGAAATGCCGAGCGCGTCGAAAGAATAAAACCTGTCATGAATCAGGCACTGTTGCGGGAAATTTCAAAATTCGAAACCTTGACTCTTCCACATGTTTTCATGTGTGATTCAATTACAGTTTTGAAATGCTCTACCGACCCAAATTTCGACGAGCAGTATGGCTTTTAAAATCAGATGTCAGGGAAAGTGGGAACCAATCAGAAAGAAGGCAATTAAAAGATTATGCTTTCACATTAGGAACTGACCTCTGCATATGTGTCGAATTTTATTAAAATAACTAACGTGAATGTGTAACGTACATGAAACTGTGAGCGTGGCTCCCGTGTGTGCTCTCCAGCCTTGACTTGAGATGAGGTGGGGTGCACTGGAGGTCTGAGGATGTTCAGGTATTTATCTAATGGCCAACTTATGGACCGTTGTTGGCAGATTCGTCATCAGTATCCTTGTCGTGTAAACACACTTCTGACAGCCTGATCAGCTGTTCATCAAGTCGTTGGAAAAGGTGAGAGAGCGCCAAAATGTATCCTACGATATTCAAGGTCCCATGACGGGGGCCGCCCAGGTGTGTGATGTGGCCTGGAAGTGAGGACCGGTATTCAGACACGATTCTGCGCTTGCCGAACCCAGAGGAACCCCAGAGGAAGCCCAGAGGAGAAAGATTTATTTTGGCTGGCCACAAGGTGTAGTGTAGGTAGTAGCATCGTCCAAGAGGCCAAGCCCAGAGGAAGCCCTCGATTTCATATTACCCCAGAGGCTAAAACCAAGAGGTCCAAGCCCAGCGGTGGGTAGGTGCAAAATTGGCATCTATTTGGCAGTCTCCATGACCTTGCCTCTTGAGCAGCTTGTGTGGGTATTCTCTATCGCTTACTAAACATTTCAAGGAAACTAAGTCGGAATTCAGGACAGACTCTATCTTTCATCACGTCACCAATGAAGTCTAAAATGGACGATTGATAAGATCAAGCGAATCAACTCTCCGGGGGGTTCTGAAGTGAGTCTTGGTGAGCTCTCCCGTTGATAATATCTGAGGAGAGTTAATGTCCTGCACTATATGTTGCCTCCTACAGTTACAGACCAGACAATAGCCAGTGTCCTCACAAATGTTGTCAAAATTGGCAAGTAGGTGTTAGGTGTTATCGCTTACTAAACATTTCAAGTAAACTAAGTCGGAATTCAGGACAGACTCTATCTTTCATCACGTCACCAATGAAGTCTAAAATGGACGATTGATAAGATCAAGCGAATCAACTCTCCGGGGGGTTCTGAAGTGAGTCTTGGTGAGCTCTCCCGTTGATAATATCTGAGGAGAGTTAATGTCCTGCACTATATGTTGCCTCCTACAGTTACAGACCAGACAATAGCCAGTGTCCTCACAAATGTTGTCAAAATTGGCAAGTAGGTGTTA